>MU968411.1:49492057-49787111 GCA_034641835.2 Pinus albicaulis
AAAGATGTGTCTCCCTCAAGACTTTTATTCACCCGTAGAGAGTCTTCCTTAGAGTTATCTTGTTCTTGTATAATCACAGAAGGTTTCCTATTTTCAAGTATTCTTCCAGACCTAAGTTGAACATCACTAAGGTCTAGAGGAGTAATTAAATAAGTTGGAAACTGTTGGCCTTCTATCATGTATGTGTTCTGGGGATTTTTATTATTGGGGTTTGGTAAGTGTCCTTGCTGTGCAATTGATTTGATTTTTGAGGGAATTTAATGAAAGTGGTTGATTTTGGATTTGGTTGGTTCTTTTATGATGTTGTTGAGGATTTTGTTGAAAATTTTGTTTAAGATTTTGAGGAAAATTTTGTTGAGGATTTTGAGGATAAAAATGTGGGTATGGTGGATAGGATGGTGGATACTGATAGTATGGGGAGTATCTTCCATAGGGACTTTGTGATCCTTGTACCCAAGCTGGAGATTGATTTTGAAATTGAGGCCAAGGTTGCTGCCAAGAAATCCAAGGTGGAGGTTGATTATACATTTGATCATGGAATCCTTGTGTTTGAGGTCCCTGCCAAGGCCTTCTAGATACAAAATTGAGAGACTCTGTGGAATATGTAGGGGTTTCCTATTGAAAGACATATTTGAGACCAGGAAGAGAAGGAAAATTCTTGGTCTCATGTTTTTCAGAACAAATGACACAGGTCTCTACAAATTTTACATCCAAAGGACACTCTCTCAAGGCATGTTTCTTTCTACATTTGGGACAAAATATTGCCAAGGCATCAGATTCAACTTTTTGCTTGTTTTGTATCTTAAGGGTGTCTATTTTTTCACTAAGACTCCCTAAGATTTCAGATTTGAAATCATCAAGCATGTCCTATTTCTGATCTACTTACTGTCCCAGAAGCAGATTTACTTGCCCTTGCAAGAGCAGGATCTCTTGGACCTTGGATGTGCTTTAGATTTCTGAAAGGTTGATACATAACTCAGATATTTCTGCATGTGAGTCAGGATATATCCCCTTTTCCCATCATGTTAAGGATATCCAACCATTCATCCCTAATTGTTTTCGTCAAAGAGCTTTTAAGGTGTCCTGATCTAGGTTTTCCATTTTTGCTCTTTTGATGTTGTAATGAAATCTCTCCAACAAATCTTCCAAGTTTTCATCTTCTTTTTTGTAACATCTTAAACACTTTCCTTATGGTGATTAACCGACATAAAATAATCCAAATACCTCTAGCAATTTGTTTCATGTCTTCCCATGTTCTAATAGAACCGTGATCGATCGATAAACCACTTCAATGTCGTCTTTTCAAAGTTGAAGGAATAAATTTCAGTTTTGAAAGCATCTTGTAAGTATCTTCATAAGTTCTTCATGTAACTTCAATCTTTCAACAGAAATGTTTCTAGCAGGATCTTCATTTTTAAGTCCATAGAAGTTTGGAAGGACATAGGGTGAAATGTTTTTCATGGTTGTATTGGTTTCTTCATCAATTATAGGGAACGCAAAAGAGCTTCCTATTTCTCTTCTACCTCTTCCTCCATATGCACCTCTACCTCCTTCTCCTCTACCTCTACCTCTACCTCCAAATAGTGTGTGTTCTCCAATAAAGACTCCTCCTCCTCCTTCTTCTGCCATGGTTGACTCTCCTGTGGAAGTGGAAAGGTTTGTGTCCCTAACAGGAGTTTTTAAATCTTCTTATATGGCAAGTTCAATGGATGAAGTGGAAGGTTTCTCTAATGGAATAGATGACCTTAGATCTTCTAGAAGTCCAAGATCAGTAAAGGATGGAATGTGGGTCTGAGTTGAAGGTGTACTAGTTCTGGATCTAGATGAAACAAGTGGTGTTCTAGAAATCAAACTTCTGCTTCTGCTGCTTATAAATCTTCCCCTTGAATCTCTCTCCCTACTCATATAATTGTTTTTGGATGCTAAGAAACAAAGATTACCTAGTTTTCACTTCCTCGGCAATGGCGCCAAAATGTTTGGTCTCAACCTAGTCTCCTAAATTGAGTTCATTTAATTGTCAACCAGGGTTGGTAAACTGCTGAAGTGAAGTGCACCGTATGTGCCTAAGTGTTTGTCTCTTAATGCATTGTGTTTAGTGTTTTATGATGATTTATGATTTTTTTGGTCTTTTGGTAGTTTTATGTTCACAAGGAAAATGACTGGAAAGCTAGTGGAAAGAAGCTAATGATTGAAAACAGAGTGAAGCCTAATTGGTTGATGATAAGTGACAAATGCAAAGGCAATTACTGAAACAGAATCAAACCTAAACTATGACTAAGCAGAATACCAAGCTTGATAATGACTTCTAGAAAATGAGTCAAAACATAAACCTAACTTGTCCAATTCTTTTATCAAAGGTATTTTGAAAGAGATTGAGAAATGGTCAGCTAAGTATACAAATTCTCCTAACTAAACAACTAAACAATCGGCTTATAATGAGACAACATTTATCCATATTTCTAAAGATTTTTGGAAACATGATTGGAGAAAAATATTGTTGACATAATAAGATTTTCTATTTTCCTAAGACTCTGTCTTTATCAGGTGGCTCGCAATTTAGTTTGACACCTGTACACTTCACTCAAAGGTTATAGATTTCCTTGAATTAGTCTTTTGAGGAAAGGTTTGTTTGTGAGATGATAAAGGAAATTGCAAAAGTACCTCAGGCCTTGGAATGATATTGTCTTCTGTTCATATGGTTATGAATCAATTATAGATCTAGAACAAGAAGAGGTTTTGTAAATAATGAAGGTTGTTTGGTTAAGTCTAACAACTGAAGTAATATAATATGCAGTGGACAACAACTAAATGTGAAGTGAAAATGCAATGAGTTAAGCTAAAAAAAAACTGAACTTGAAATGTCACTAGTCTAAAACAGTGTTGAACTAACAAGTCATTATCAAACTCAAAACGAAATAACAGAGCATGAATTAAATGCAATTAGACCAAGTATCTCAATCAAGTTATCACATTAATTCATGGGATTATGTTGTATCAAGCTTGTCCATCATGATTGGTATTTTGGAAGAGCTTCTTAGAACAATCCTGGCTCTACAATTCAGTGCAAATGCAAACATAAAGACTGAAAGCAATTTAAAAACTAAGATATCACAGCTATCTCCTACCCATCATTATGGTATTTTGGAAGGGCGTTTAATAGTAAGATCAGCTATGCTACTTAGTGAAAACAAACAACTGAAACGTTCATTATCACAGTCATGCCTTAGACATCATAAGGATTTTTTGGAAGAGTTTGCTTAGTATAAGTTCAACTGTGATAGTGAACAAAAGAAATTACAATTAAATCCTATAACACTATAGCCATTTCCCATTCATTATCATGATCTTTTGGAAGAGTTTCTTCTTTTGGAAGAGTTCTTAGAACAAGTATAACTATAGTGGCTAATGAAATTAACTCCGAACTCAAACTTCAAAAAAACGTAAAAACAACTAAGATACTTATCTAAATTACGAAAGTAAAGTCGTGTAGGAGGCAGGGGCCCTCTACCACTAGACGGAATCTAACTCCAAATAAACTCAACGCGTTCAAAGTAATGATGTCTTCTTCATTAAAGGAAAAATAACTTGAAACAGAGTAGTCTCGGTCTTCAGAAATGTAGCATGAAATCTAAGCAAAATCTAGCCTATCTCTCGGTTTCCCAAGTGTTTTTATAACAAATTTACATAACAGAACTTGCAACAATTCGAGGATCATTGTCTTTCCTTATCGAAATCATACTAGGACTCTTAAAGTGGTAGCGTAAAAAGGAAAAGGACATCTGGACTAAGACAGTCCTATTAGAAATCTGCTTCCTTAAATGAGTTCCCACATACCAAAACCATATCTAGAATTCGGTTCTTCCTTCATGATGAGCAACGAATAATGTAGACATGACGTGGAATATACCCATATGTGGTTTTTCTTGAGAGGCCACCTGGAACATGCCTGAACTTGAAGACAGCTGCAGAATTTCCAGTTAGCTATGGAATGTCTGCATTCTGCAGCTAGTTCCGGTCAAAATGCATTACAATGACAAATATCACAAAACTTAGAAAGTTAGCCATGTTCATCATTCTAAAAGTAATTTTAACTAAATTCATTGATCAATTGGGTCTGGGATAACAATGGACAAAGGAAAATGAGGTAAAGTAAGATGAAAGAAAGCACAATCTTGAGGCTCAACAATCTTCACCCAAATTTCCATTCAAAACTGCACTTGAATCACCTCAAGTTCCATATCCATAAATTGAGATTGAATATGTACAAATTGCAGAAGAAGTTGAAGTGATTGAAGAGGTACAAGCATCATAGGTTGATCTTGAATCGTTAGCCATTATTTCAGGAGTTCGAGAGACTCATGGAAATTCAGAAGAAGAGGATTTTAAGAGAGACTTCAAATACATTCAAAGAATGGTTAAACTTATGTTTGATGCATTCATTGCAAAAAGAGAAGGAGAAGGTTCTAAGCCTCCACATGGAGAAGGATATTCAAATGGTAATAAGGATTAAGAGAAGAGTTTGAAAGGTAGTGGAGGAAAGCCACCTCCATCTCCACCATCCTCATCCTCATCATCTTCATCAGCATCTTCATCTTCCACATCCACTACAAAAACCACCCACACTCATTCAAAAATCCCAAAAGGAAAAAATCCATTACTCAAGTTGGCATGAAGTTTGAACTTCCCATGTACAATAGTGAGGTAAATGTAGAGAAGTTAGACAATTGGATTTTTAAACTGGAAGTATACTGCATAATTTAAAATTTACAATAGGACGACATAAAGATCTAGTTAGCTTCATTAAGGCTAGAAGGAGAAACACTATTTTGGTGGGAGGCAAAGACTCAAGAGGAAATGAAAATTCATGGTAAGATATCCATTTCTTGGGTTGAAGTCATTTCTTCCATTAAAATAATTTTTTATCCATTAGCCTATATGAAAAGAGAAATAATGAGTTGGAAAAAATTTTGACAACTCAAAGGCCAAACTATTCAAGAGTACACACAGGAGTTTAGAAAGAGGGAGTTGTTGTTAGGAGTAAACTTGAATTCACAAGACACACTCTTCAAATATATTGGGGGTTTACATTCCTACTTGAAATAGACTATCCTTGTGTTTAACCCAAAAAACATAGATGAAGTATGTGTGCAAGCCACAGATCTTGAAGCAAGGGGAACGAACATTCAGGAAGAGGTTAGTAAGAAGAATCCATTCAAGGGTAAGGGAAAAGAGAAGGGAGGAAAATGGAAGGGAAATAAGAATGCAAACATTAAGAAAGAAGGGGGAGAAACTACATGCAAACATTATTCCAAAGAGGGGCATGATGAAACCCATATTTGGAAACTACATCCAAAACTAAGGCCAAAGAAACCAAATAAAAAAGGGAAACAAAAGATGACTACCACCACACAACAAGATCTTGGATCCGATTCAGGAGATGAGACCAAGATAATAGCCATGGTTAAAAAAGGAAAGGAAACCATAGCAAGTACTAGTTCCTCAAATAGTCACACAAACACTCCAAATGAAGAAACAAGGATAGAATTGTTCTATGTTAGAGTCATTTCAAATTCTACAAATATTGATGCATTGTTTGATAGTGGTTCACAAGCAAACTTGATTTTAGAAGACTTAGTCAAAAAGCTTAACCTTGAAACCCATACCACATCATAAACCATACCCTTTGGGATGGATAGTTAAGAATGCCAATTTACAAGTTACAATGAAATGCATATTTAGATTTTCTATTACTACAAACTTTGTTGATGAAGTCAAGTTAGATGTGGTTCCACTTGACATTTCTGGGATTATCTTTGGAAGTCCATATTTGTATGATAGGAAATTGGTGTTTTATCACCATGATAAAAAAATATCATTTTCTTAAGGATGGGATGGAGTATATTGCAAGAGATCATCACAAGAAACTGAATATTTCTTTAGCTAATATAGGGCAAATGAAGAGGCTAGTTAATGCAAGTAAAAATTTTGTGCTTCTCATGATCAAGAAAAATGATGATGATGAATATGAATCTTTTGAAGGATGTGATGAAAAATTAAAATCTGATTTTTTTGATGTGGTAGGTCAACATGGCAAGATGTTTCAAGAACCAAATGGGTTACCTCCCAAGAGGGTAATTCAGCATGAGATTTAGTTGCAATAGGATGTTCCACTTCCAAACATTGGTATGTATCACATGTCAATTATGGACAGTTTGGAAATGAAGAAGAAAATTCAAGAATTTTTGAAAAAATGTATCATACGCCCATCTACTTCGCCATGTGTTTCACTAATTTTTTTGGTACCAAATAAGGACGGGAACTTGGCACATGTGCATCGATTTCTGTGCATTGAAAAAAATCACGGTAAAGAATCACTACCCACTCCCACGCATTAATGATTTGTGATATCGGTTGAAGTATGCAAGATATTTCACTAAGATATACTTGCTAAGTGGTTATCATCAAGTTAGAATATCGGAAGAGGACATTTGGAAAAATGATTTCAAAACTAGACAAGAATTGTTTGAGTGGTTAGTTATGCCATTTGGTCTAACAAATGCTCCAGCTACTTTCATGAGAGTCATGAATGATGTACTTAGACCATTTGTAGATGACTTCGTCATTGTATACTTAGATGACATTCTTATATTCAGAAAATCAAGAGAAGAATATGTCATGCATGTGAATATGGTAATTGATGTCTTGAAAAAAGAGAAATTATTCTTAAATATGTTGAAGTGCAAGTTTTGCAAGACTTATTTGGTGTATTTGGGACACATTGTTGGAGGAGGTGAGTTGAAGGTCGACCCTTCCAAAGTAGAGGTCATTATGAATTGGCCCAAGCCCAATACAGTTACAGAGGTAAGAAGCTTTCTTGGGGCAACATAGTATTGGAGAAAATTCATTGCTAATGTTTCTTCCATTGCAGCTCTGTTACATGCATCGACGAGTATCAAGAAAGTCTTCCATTAGGGAGATGTGCAGCAAAAATCATTTGATGCTTTAGAGAAAAATATAAGTTCAACACCGATATTAGCACTTCTGGATCTTAGATAACCATTTGGGATCCAAACAGATGCAAGTGATTATGCTATGGGAGCAGTGCTCATGCAACATGGTAAGCCTATTTCGTTTCATTCTGAAATTTTTAATGGAGCTGTGACTAATTATCCCACCTATGATAAAGAGTTATATGCATTGGTACAAAGTGTAAATAAATGGAAGCACTATTTGATGGGGAAAGAAACCATTATCCATACCGACCATCAGCCATTATAGTACTTACAATCACAGTCAAAGTTGCAGCAATTAATACATTTCAGATGGATGGGATTTATACAAACATTTAATTTGGTTATCACTTATAAAAAGGGAATCTACAATAAGGTAGTTGATAGGCTCTCTAGGCCTATTGTAAATTCATCTATTATACTCAATCACAATTCAATTATGCGTGAAAGTTACATAGAACAATATGCATATGATAGTGATTTTCAATATGTGTATGAAAGCTTGAGTCAAGGAAACCAAAATGAAGAGTTAGATTATCATGTGCATAACAGTTTGTTGTATCACTTGGGCAAGTTATTTATACCACAGGGAGAAAGAAACAATATCATAAGGGAGGCACACACTTCATTGATTGCTTGACATTTTGGTGTAGGAAAGACAATAGAAAATCTCCAAAGGTATTGTTATTGGCCACACATGATTGATAGTGTATCTCGTTTTATTAGAGGACGTTCTTTCTGTGCAACAAGTAAGCCTAGTAATAGGAAACTTGGATTATACACTCCACTTCCGGTTCCTTCACATCCTTGGGAGAGTATCTCAATGGATTTTTTAGGTGGTCTTCCTATGTCAATGAAAGGTCATGATTACTTATATGTTGTGGTGGATAGGTTTAGAAAAATGTGTCTTTTGATGCCATGTAAGAAAACGATTACAGCTGAACAAAACGGTAATATTTTCTTTCAAAATGTATGGGTTCATTTTGGTCTTCCGACTTCTATTGTAAGTGATCGAGATTCCAGGATTTTTGGGAATTTTTGGTCAAAATTATGGGACATGATGGACACAAAGTTGGAGAAGAGTACAAAATTTCATCCAAAAATAGATGGTCAGACTGAGGTGGTAAACATGATAGTTATTCATCTTCTTAGAGGATATTGTAACAAGCATCCCAAGTTGCGGGATGAATAGTTGCATGACATTCAACATGCATACAACAGAGCAAAGCATTTTTCCACAAACACATCGCCATTTGAGGCATGTTTTGGGTAATTTCCAGGATCACCTATGGACTTCATATTTGAGAAATATTTCTCTATAGATGGTCATAGTGACATAGATAAGGCAAGGAAGTTCATTGAGAAAAATCAGTTGATACATCGCAAAAGAAACTTGAAAAGAGTCAAAGTAGCTACAAGGCAAGGCATGATAAACACCATGTTGATCACAAACTCCAGGTTGGAGATGAAGTTTGGTTGTATATCAACAAAGAAATATTGCAAGGGGAAGGTAGAAAGCTTAATTCAATCCGTTATGGTCCATTTAAAATTTTGGAAAATATTGGTACTAATGCATTTAAGCTATATTTGCCTCCTTATATGAAAATATATTATGTCATTAATGTTGAGAATTTGAGATTTTTTGAGCCTCCTTTAATTTATGATCAAGGAGAGCATGTTCAGCTGCCATCAATAGATTATTTCTCGCCAGAATATCTTGATGAACTTCAGCAAGATCTCATACTTGACAAAAGAATCATAACTTTAAGAAGAGGGAATGTTGAATACCTTAGAGTGGGACTCAAGGGACAAAATCCTTCAAAGGCCAAATGGATGGAGAGTGAAAGGGTGAGGGAGTTGTACCCTCACTTGCTAAAAAATTGATAGTATCTTTCGGGGTCCAAAAGGCTTTCACTAGGGAGGAATGATCAGGAGCTCAGCATTTAGCTAAAAAATGAAAGTTCTCAGAAATTATTTAGACCTAAGCGACTAGATAGAGCTCATTACCAGGATTCCAACACAACTCATTTCATCAAAATCCGAGTTCGTATGAGTGAGTTATGGTCTGCTGTTCGTTTTCCCAAACATGTAAAAATTGTGCAGAATAGTGAGAGACTGATGACTTGGTAGTCTAGTCAACACCTCAGGAATCTTCAGGGAATATTCTATAGTTTTTTAGCAGTGACACTCTGACAAGTGTGATCTCCAGATTCGCCAATGTTGCTTGGGGAAGTTGAATTTTTCCTCCTAGTTCTAAGTTGGAAATTTTTTGGGCCAATGGGGAAGGGCCACATGGTGCAACCGAAGGTTGTCACGTGCGCCCCCCCATGAAAAAAATGGTTGGCATGTTGAATTTTATCACAAGATTAAATTGGGAACATTATATATATTATACAAAGGTCCCAAACCATATTCAAATGGAAAATGTACGCAATGCATATATTTGAACATATATATTGTTTAACCAAAGTATTAACCTATGGTCGGATTCAAATGTCATGTTCAAAAAAAATTATGGTGGGCGTCGAGATCAAACCCATGACCACCCACCTCTAGCGCCCTCCACCTTACGACTACGCCCTCCACCGAAGTCCTTACCCATAAGGGCTCTCACATTTATTTGAAGAGTATTGGCGCAGAGTTTGGGGGTTCAGAGGGGGCCAACCCCGTGGGCTAGCCCCCTCCCACACAACCACATATGATGACCAAGCACTAAAGCAAATCGGTGGGAAAAATGGAGCATATTTTTAAATTCATTTAAACCAAGTTTAAATATGTTCATAAGTGGGTTATGATTATATCAATCCGAGTTTAATGATAAGTGTGTGTTAATGCTTAATGCGCTTAACCCCACTTATCACCCACTTATCTTAATATGAAACTCACGCTTATCTCTAATTAAGAGCGCTTAAATTGGTGGCGCCTTTGGTGAACCCGCCAGATTTGATGGAATTCCACATTTAGTGGAGTTAACTGGTGGACATCCAGATTTAGTGGAGAAAAACTAGGAAAAATTTGTTTTTCCATAACTGAGGAAATTTTTGACCAATTTTGGCTCAAAAAGAGTTATTTTTGGTATATTTTGATGTTTTGGAGCCATTGGACCAGGTTTCAAAGGAAATAGGGGACTGCAAACAAAATTTTTTAACAAATGAAGCTAATACAAAGGCCCACACTATGAAGCTGGACCAAGGAGATGTAGCCCAGGAGGGGTGAATTCCTTCATAAAAAACTTGTTATTTCTTCTTGTTGTGTTTTATTATGATTCTATTAAACATTGAGTTTCCATGCCTTTAATTTCATGAAATACACTTAATCTCATCAAGTTTAATGAATTTTCACTCATAAGTACATGTATAAACCCTTGTATGATCATTTTTCCTTTTAGTCCTAAGTTGGAAATATCTACTATGGTGGCTTATTTTATATGTTGGAATTTTTTGGGCCAATGGGGAAGGACCACATGCATGGAGGCTGGCACATGCCCCCCCCCCCGCCCAAATGGAAAAGGTGGTTGGCATATTGATTTTTATTACAAGGTCGAATTGGGCACATTATACATATTATAGAAAGGTCCCAAATCATAATCGAATGGAAAATGTGGGAAATGCATATATTTCAACATATATATTGTTTAGAAAAAGTATTAAACTATGGTCGAATTCAAATGCCATGTCTAAAAAATATTATGGTGGGGATCAGTGTTGAACCCATGGCCACCCGCCTCCGGTGCCAACGCCTTACCACTACACCTTTCACCGAAGTCCTTACCCATAAGGGCTCTCACATTTATTTGAAGAGTATTGGCATGGAGTTTGGGGGTTATGAGGGGGATAGCCCCATGGGCCAGCTCCCTCCCACATGACCAGGTATGATGACCAAGCGCTAAATAAAACCGACGGGAAAAATGGAGCGGAGTTTTAAATGCATTTAAACCGAATTTAAATATGTTAATACATGGGTTATGATTATATTAATCCGAGTTTAATGATAAGTGAGAGTTAGTATTAAATTCGATTGACCCCACTTATCACCCACCTATCTTAATATTAAACTCACACTTATCTCTAATTAAGAGCGCTTAAATTGGCGGCATCTTTGGTGGACCCGCCAGATTCGACGAACTTCCACATTTAGTGGAGTTAACTGGCAGACATCCAGGTTTAGTGGAGAAAAACTAGAAAAATTTGGTTTTTCCATAATAAATGCCCTTATAATTCTGGAGAGATTTCATGCCATTTCCATGTTTGCCCAAACTTCGTGTATACACAATTTGAAAACTGGGAAGAGAAATTCATCGACAAAACTTGCAAGAGTCACTTGATCGAGATATATTTCATAGAAGATGCCTTCTTAAAACATATTTCCTCCCATTGTGAAAGACACACTTACTAAATTCTAGATCTCAATCTACTTTGAAAAGACCATGGCCACTTGTAGTTAATCCAAAGCCCTTTAATGACTGGAATTTATTTCACTAGTGACATGAGAATAGAAAAACATGAATGTGTATGGGACCATTTCTACAGATGTTCAGATTCTGTAAAATCAATTGATGTAGGGCCATCTCTTGCATTGCTTTAAACCCTTAACTATATGCATTGGTTTCTTATTGTCTACAACACTTCAAAATCGATACAAATATATTCTCATACATGTAGGTTCATAAAAAATTGTTAACCAAGGATGGATGACTAACGCACACACAACAAACACTCAAAATTATTCAAACCCTTGCAATAAATTGATGTCACACTTCTCACATGTTTTTGGGCCCTCATACAACTAAAGCTACACCAAAAAAGATTTTTTTCACACTCAAAATTATTCTACATATTTTATAGCACACAATTATCATAAATCTTGTACATAAAGCTAGATTTTAGATATGTTAGCGAGGAGATGTAATCAGTTTAGAAAATACCTCTACCATCTCTAATAAATCCAAACAAACTCTAAAATAAACATTAATTTTAACATCAAAACCACTCCATAAAACAATGTTTATATTTCCAAATTAACTTTTATAGTCAAATCTTCCCAAAAATTTAAACTTAAAATTCAATAAGGATTCATATTTTATATTTTATTAATAAATTTTAATTAAGTTTTAAAGAAAAAAAAATTAAAATTAAAATATTATATCATATAAAATAATGAGTAATATAAAAAGAATATTATATAAAATTAAAGATTATTAGTATAATAAAAACATGGTGTGGGAACATGTGTTTCCCAGAGTGTCAGACCAAGAGGTAACTCTTCAAATCGAATTGTGTTCTTGCATTAAGATTGATCATAGAAATATACATGGAGGGAGAGAATGTTGGGTTTCATCACCCAGTGTATCTTCATCTTCTCATTCTCGTTCTTTTCTATTTACAATATTTACATGTATTGACTTAATCCCAAATATTAGGTGTCAGCATTCCCTCATTAACCTGAAGGGATTTTGGTGAGTCCAAGCGTCATTTTGAATCATTCAAACTTTTTTCTTCCAAGAACTTTGGTGAATATGTCTGCAATCTTCTCATTTCTGGAACAGTGACATAGGTGTATTGTCTTGGCCTCAACATGATGTCGAATCAGATGATATTTTATTTTGATTTGTTTTGTTATATCATTTAACTTTGGGTTCTTGGCCAAATTTATTGCAGGAGTGTTTTGAATCATGAAAGGAGTTGAATGCAATTTTTTCTTGCAAATATTTCAGAATTTTCTTGAGATAAAATTTCCTTTATTGCTTAAGCCGCTGCCACATATACTTCCCCAGTTGTGGAATACACTTGAACTAATTTTTTGCGCGACCTCCAGGAGACAACTCCCAATCCAAGACTCATAACATACCCTGAAGTAGATACCCCATTTTTTTTATCTTCATCGAAGTCTGAATCATAGTATCCAATCATGCTAAAGTCACCCATCTGTGTTTACATAAGTCCAAAGTCTTTAGTTCCTTTCAAGTACTTTAGAACTCTTTTTGCATTGTACCAATGTCCCTCACAAGGCTTTTGCATAAACCTAGAGAGGATTCCAACAACAATTGAAATGTTTGATCTTGTAGTAGTCAGGTAGTTGAGACTTCCTACGAGTTGTCTATACTTTGTTGCGTTCTCAAATTATTTTCCTTCAGTGGATGTGAGCTTTAAATTTTGTTCCATTGGAGTGCTTAAAGGATTGCACTCAGTCATGGAAAACCTGTTCAACATATATCCAATGTAATTATTATTAGAGAGGAATATAAACTTCATATGTTGAGTTATTTCAATACCAATATAGTAGTGAACATACCCAAAGTCTGTCATTTAAAAGTATGTCCTTTACATCCTTTCTGGATGCAATATAGCTCTCATTGTTCTATGTCATCAAAAGATCATCTACATACACCATAAGATATACAACTATTTTTCCAACTTTCTTGATAAACATATTTGCATCATCAAGATCATAATGTTTGAATTTGAGTTTGAAAAGATGCTTAGTTAAATTCTCATATGAGGCTAGCAGAGCTTTCTCAAGACCATACAAAGATTTTACAAGCTTGCAAACTTTATGCTCCTGACCCTTCACAACAAATCCTTCCAGTTGGGACATAAAAACATTCTCTTTCAAATAAACATTCAAGAAAGTATTTTTTACATCCATTTGATATACTTTCCAACCATTCTGTTCTACTAAGGAAAAGAGTGTCTCGATGTTAGCCCATTTTTCTATGGGGGGGAAAGTCTCTTCATAATCAACCCCTTCCTTCTGTGTAAAACCTTTTTCCACGATCCTGGATTTGTGATTTTTAAGTGAACCATCAAATGTATTGTTGTTCTTGTAGACCTACTTTTAGCCTATTGGTTTTCTTCCCAATGTAGGATCAACCAACTTATAGGTGTCATTCTTTATCAAGGAATCATATTCTTTCTGCATCGATTCTTTCTATTCATCATGAGAAGCAACTTATTTAAAGGAAGTTGGTTCAAAATACGTAGAAAAATTAAGTTCACAATAATAAGAAACATCCATATCAACAGATGAATCAAAATCATCTACATCACCTCCACTTTTCGTGGTTGTGCTTCTTGTTCTTGTATTTCCAACCTCATCAAGAAGAACACTTTCAAGTATCTTTGTCACCCATTTTGGTGTACCTTTCTAAGATGGTCCTAGCTTCTTAGTTGTAATATCCCAATTTTCCATCAATTAATTGGAATATTAGAGTTCTTACTTTTCTTACTTAGATAAGTAAATAAAAGGGTGGAGGGACCCATAAACCCCATAGATGAATAAAATCCACTTTTTTTGTGTGAATGTGAGTTAGTTAGATAGTGGATCAGCATTATGGAGTAGTGGAGTAGCTTATTAATGAAGGAAGAGTGCAAATAATAGACCAATAATGAGGAATATGATGGAGATAGTGGAGGAATAAAAGTAAGATCATAGAGCAATAATGATGCAGTGATGGAGGAAGTGGTGCATTAAATGCACACATGATGGAGGGAGTGGAGAGTAAATGAAGAGATGATGGAGATGATGGACATACAACACAGTATTCATGGAGGCTAGTGGCCACATGTACAGTGCAGTAATGAGGTGGGCCAAGGCTAAGGGAGGCTCACAAAGAATAAAAGGAAGGTGAGGGCAGCCATAGAAGGGATGATTTTGGATTTAGATCTTGTTTTCTCATTTGACATTTCTTTGCACACTTTAGCTATTTAGCTAACTCTATAGTGTTGTTTAGCACACGGGTGTTCCCGAGTGGGAATCCCACCCTTAGCCATGGGGGACTTCGAGTGCTTACTCTAGAAAGGTTTCTCTGAGTAGTCATTCATCATCTGACGGTGGTGCCACATTTAGTCTCTCTCTTCAACACATACATATTCAAGAATTATGCATTCTTGCTTGAGGGTTTGAGAGGAGGAAGGTAGTTTCTAGCATTTCAGCTAGGAAACATGTGGAGGAATCAATCCTTCACCTTGTGCTTCCATTTTAGTCATCCAGGAGTAGCATTGTGGCATCCAGCATCAAACCATCATTCTACACCTCCATGCAGCAGCAGTTCCTTCAGGACTTGCGTAGTCCAGCAACGTAGATCCAATGGAGAAAGAAAGTTCCAAGTATTTCAGCTTGGAATCATGTGAGGGATCATCCCCCCACTTTGGTGAGATTATTTCCATCAGCTATGAGCTCTATTCCATCACATAGAAGCAGGCTACAACTTCATCCCTCTTGACATTGTAGTCCATTCCAGCATTTGTGTATTCAACAACTGCAACTTGAGAGGAGGAAGGAGGAGCTATACCTCAAGCTTGTAGCTTGGAGATCAGGAGAAGGGATCAACCCTTCATGCATTGAGTTGATTATGTATGATTGGAACCGTTTTATCTTTCAGTTCATGCCATAGATCTGCATACCCAATAGTTATATATTACAAGCCCTAGGAGGGTGATTTTCCAAGGTGAGCCAATCTGGAAATCCTTTCTGGGTTATTCTGGGTTTTCATCATAGAGCCCGGATCTGAAATCTTGGAATTTTATGAGCTTTAAAACAGCCTGATATACGCATCCCTTTTCAGCTAGTAGTTATATGTCTAGCATTTCCAGGAGGGACATCGCAGTATGGCTTCCATCACATCAGCAGTTACGCAGTGCTTTCAGTGACAGGAATTCAGGGTCACTCTAGCCATCTCTGTCGACTTGAGTGCTATTATCTTTTAGCACTGCTGTACATTGTATTTCACCTCCTTAATAATAAAATGACTCATTTGTTGTGTCAAATTTTATGGTGTATTCAGTTTATTTCCATCTTGCTGTAGTTTCTATTTATTGTGTTGTGTATTACTTTATTTTCCTATTTTTGGATATTACATTGGTATCATATCATGATCTTTGGCTCAACTTGTCGGAAATACATTTCATGACATCAGAAGAAGAAGAAGAAATTAGATATCTACAATGACAGAGGGATTAATTTTTTCCACACTTTTGTTTAGATTTATGCAGGATCTCTCCAAGGAGGTCAAATAAATGAGAGGAGAGGAAAAAAGGAACCTCAAGAAGGTTTCATGATGAGGAAGGTCCAAGCACTTCCTATAAGCAACAGAAGAAACTAGAAATGCAGAGAGATCCACAACACTCTACTATGTACACTTTCTTTGTAGAATAAGGTGAATGGCATGGAGATGGAGGATACTTGGAGCATGAGACTCAAAGTAATTATCTTGCAGAGTACAAATCTTAGTCTAGAGCATTCAAGGAGAATCTAACTCTCCAAAAAAAATTCCAGATCAAACAAAACCGAAGACCCTGCAGCAGCAGTAGAAGAAAAGGGCACATACATAATAGATTCTTCTTGCCTACATTTTGTGGATCATCCACAATCACAACAAAGGCTTGGAGGAAGGAGTTATATGCATTCTTCCAGCTACACCCAATAGCGGAAAGAGAGGTTGTTGATATTGCAGTGCTGCACCTTGAGGGTGGAACAAAGGATTGGTGGTTCATACATATGAAACATGAAAGGGTGAATGCTTATGCAAACTTCAATAAAATGGTGGTAAAGAGGTTTGATAGAATAAAACTAGAGACGATTTCCATAGATACATTTCCCAACATTGATGAGAAAGTATATGAGGAGAAAAGGGAAGATGTCAGCACTATCACTCCGGGAAAAGAGAAACTACTACCACCACCAGCTACAGAAGTACTTGCATCACGAGAAAGAGCACTTGCATCCTTGCAAGATGTTCTTAAGCACTTGACATTGAGATTCCCATGCATGATTCAGGAGATGCATGAGGAAGAGGAGGCAGATAACAACATTGGTGTAGCAGTAGAGGAGCAACCATCACCATCACCAGTAGTTAGAGAATCCATTGCACCAGTTGGAGGAAATCTTGTAGCTTTACAAGATGTTCCCAAGTATTAGCTGATCCAAGGTTTGCAAAAATTTCCATCCCATATTATTTCAGCACCTCAGCTTGATATTTGTGGGGTCATGCAATGAGGGAAATTTCATAACCAAGGGTTAGAGAAATTTTTTGATATGGAGGAGAAGACTATCACTACGCAGAGGAACCTTGACTTGTTCAAGGATGAGATGTATAGCCATCCCAATTTTACATTGTTGAGATGCACACAACACTTTGTGTTGGAGTGTGGAGTTTTAGAGGATAGGATGAGCATAGTCATAATCACTCCAATGTAGGACTATGAGTTCAACATTGTGTATGGAGAGGGCCATGAGACAGTAGATGCACCATCATACAGATCGGCAACACTATAACTACGGAGCAATGATGAGTTGGGGGCTTAATTATTCTTGGAGCATTCCGATGAATGCTTCAATTTTAAGCATTAGATGGGAAGATGGTAGATGATAGACATCTTGCAACAGATAAAATATCCATTATCATGATAGAGCTTTCTTGATGAGCATCTCATAGCTCAAAGAGAAGCTTCTCCCTACAACATATTCAGAACCTCATGGGTTCTATTGGTCCATTGATGAGAGGTTCTCATATAGAGACCCCAAGGAGGATGCACTTAAACATATCATGGAGTGAAAATATTGTCATCATATTGGTGAGGATGGTATTCTCCATTGGGTGGATGCCAATCTGGAACATGATAGGAGTCATCACCCACAGTTGGATAGTTGGGTGAGGATCATGAGCAAGTGGTTGAAAGGCTACTTGCAGATATATGACATGGGGCAGCAAGAAGCATGCATGCGCTAGTTTCTCTTGGGTGAGTATGGTTACCACTTGACATTTCATATTTGTATGATCCATGCCTTGCATAGTGCCGATGTGATGCACCAATAGGAGGCATGGCTGCATTGGTTACTATTGAGAGATTTTGACCATCAAATGACATATCTATGTCAATGGGTGTGTAATTGTTTGGGACATTGCATTGCACTCACATGATGTGGCATCATGGAGCTTGGTTATGTTGTTCTGATGTGACATTCTACATGTCATTCAATATATTGTTGCTCCATGACTTGCATTATGATGATGTGAGGTGGCAACAAGAGTCATTGTTGCCACCTCACATCATCATTGTTGCTTTCGTTACTCTTGGGAGAGTATGGGCTAACATTCTCCCATACCTTTCATAATGATGATGTAGGATGGAAACAGGAATCCTTACTGCGTTGGCTTCTATTAGGAGAGTATGGCCACCATACTTGGTATGATGATGAGGTGATATGGAAGCAAGAGGTATTGCTACAGTGGCTTCTCTTGATAGAGTATGACTACCATACTTGGTATGTTGATGGTGTGATATGGCATCAAGAAGCATTTCTGCGGTGGCTACTATTGGGAGAGTATGGTCCGACATTTTACACGCCAACCCATGTGCATCTACTTCTTATTGAGATGATTCTTGGAGCAAGCAGGGCCAAGAGGGCTAAGGATTGCAGCATGGAGAGACACAATCTACTCCATGTAGCATGGGATGGAGATATAGTTTATGAATTGGGACTTTCCACTTGGGGACGAAACCACTCCACCTCATATACCTCATGAAGAGAGGAGACTTTTGGAAAACAGATGGTTTCCACTTAGGGATTCATTGATGAGGAGAGGCATCTAAATACAAAGTTGGAGGCCATTCTAGAAATTCTAGAGAGGCAGCTACGGAGCTGGGCATACATAGCACATTGGAGCAGATGGGATACCTTCCATATGAGGATGCCTCTTGGGAGGGATATGGATTTCTACAACATCTAATTTTGTAGTTTCTTGAGAACAAGCAACATTTTGGCGGGGAGGACTATAATATTCCCAATTTACATCAGTTAATTGGAATATTAGAGTTATTACTTTTCTTATTTAGATAAGTAAATAAAAGGGTAGAGGGACCAATAAACCACATAGATGAATAAAATCCACTTTTTTTGTGTGAATGTGGGTTAGTTAGATAATGGATCAACATTATAGAGTAGTGGAGCAACTTATTAATGAAGGAAGAGTGGAGATCATAGATCAATAATGAGGAAGATGATGGAGATAGTGGAGGAATAAAAGTAATATCATAGAGAAATAATGATGTAGTGATGGAGGAAGTGGTGCATTAAATTCACACATGATGGAGGGAGTGGAGAGTAAATGAAGAGATCATGGAGGTCATGGAGAGACAATGCAGTCTTCATGGAGGCTAGTGGCCACATGTGCAGCGCAATAATGAGGTGGGCCAAGGCTAAGGGAGGTTCACAAAGCATAAAAGGAAGGCCAGGGAAGCCATAGAAGGGATGATTCTGGACTTATATCCTATTTTTTCATTTGACATTTATTTGCACACTTTAGCTGCTTAGCTAAGTCTACAATGTTGTTTAGCACACGGGTGTTCCTAACCGGGAATCCCATGCTTATCCATGGGGGAATTCAAGTGCCTACCCTGGAAAGGTTTCTTTGAGAAACCATTCATCATTCGGCATTGGTGTCACATTCCTCCGCTCTCTTCAGCACATAAAAATTCCGGAATTATACATTCCTGCTTGAGGCTTTGAAAGGAGGAAGTTAGTTTCTAGCATTTCATCTAGGAAACTTGTGGAGGGATCAATTCTTCACCTTGTGCTTCCATTTCAGTCTTCCAGGCACAACATCATGATGTCGGGCATCAGGCCATCATTATACACCTCCATGCAGCAACAATTCCTCTAGGAGTTGCGCTGTCCAGATGTGTAGATCCAGTGGAGGAAGGAAGTTCCAAGTATTTCATCTTGGAATCCTATGTGAGATCATCCCCTCACTTTGGTGAGATTATTTCCATCAGCTATGAGCTCTATTCCATCACCTAGTAGTAGGCTACAACTTCATCCTTCTTGACAGTGCAGTCCTTTCCAAAATTTGTGTATTCAATAGCTGCAACTTGAGAGGAGGAAGGAGGGGCTAGATCTCAAACTTCTAGCTTGGAGATCAGGAGAAGGGATAATCCCTTCATGCATTGAGCTAACTGTGTATGATTGCAGCCCTTTTATCTTTTAGTTCATGCCATAGATCTACATACCCAATAGTTATGTATTGCATGCCCTAGGAGTGTGATTTTCTAAGGTGATCGAATCTGGAAATTATTTTGGATTTTCATCATAGAGCTCGGATCTAAAATCCTAGCATTTTATGAGCTTTGGAACAACCTGATATATACATCCCTTTTCAGCCAACAGTTATATTTCCAAAATTTCCACCAGGTACAACACAGTATGGCCTCCATCATATCAACAGTTATGCAGTGCTTTTAGTGAGAGGACTTCAGGGTCACTCTAGCCATCTCTGTCAGTTTGAGTGCTATTATTTTTTAGCACTGTTGTACATTGTATTTCACCTCCTTAATAATAAAATGACTCAACTGTTCTATCTACTTTTATGGTGTATTCAGTTTATTTCCATAATGTTGTAGTTTCTAGTTATTGTGTTGTGTATTACTTTCTTTTCCTATTTTGGGATATTACAGTGGTATCAGAGCATGATTTTTGGCTCAGCATGTGGGAAATATATTTCGTGACATCAAAAGAAGAAGAAGAAAGTAGATATCTACAATGACAAAGGGATTAAGTTTTTCCACACTTCTCTTTAGATCTATGCAGGATCTCTCCAAGGAGGTCAAAGAAATGAGAAGAGAGAGGAAAAAAGAACCTCAAGAAGGTTTCATGATGAGGAAGGTCCAAGAACTTCCTATCAATAGCAGAAGAATATGAAAATGCAGAGAGCTCCACAACACTCTACTATGTCCACTTTCTTTGCAGAAAAAGGTGAATGGAATGGAGATTGAGGATACTTGGAGCATGAGACCCTAAGTAATTATCTTGCAGAGTACAAATCTCAGTCTATAGCATTCAAGGAGAATCTGACTCTCCAACAGGTTTTCCATATCAAAGAAAACCAGAGACCTTGCAGCAGCAGTAGAAGGAAAGGGCGCACACATAATAGATTATTCTTGCCTACATTTGATGGGTCATCCATAGGCACAACAAAGGCTTGGAGGAAGTATTTAGATGCATTCTTCCAGCTACACCTAGTAGCATAAAGAGAGGTTGTTGAGATTGTAGCATTTCACCTTGAGGGTGAAGCAAAGGATTGGTGGTTTAGCCATATGAAACATGAAAGAGTGAGTTCTTATGCAGACATCACTCAAAGGGTGGTAAGGAGGTTTGATAGAAGAAAACCAGAGAAAATTTCCTTAGAGAAATTTTCCAATATTGATGAGAAATTTTATGAGGAGAAAAGGGAATATGTCAACACTATCACTTCAGAAAAGAGAAACTACCACCACCACCAGCTGCAGAATTACTTACATCAGGAGAAATATCACTTGCATCCTTGCAAGATGGTCTTGAGAACTTGAAATTGAGAGTCCCATGCATGGTTCAGGAGATGCATGAGGAAGAGGAGGCAGATACTAGTGCTAGTGCAACATTAGAGGAGCAACCATCACCATCACTAGTAGTTGGAGAATCCATTGCACCGGTTGGAGGAGCTCTTGTAGTTTTGCAAGATGTTCCCAAGTATCATTTCATCCAAGGTTTGCAAAAATTTCCATTCCATATTATTCCAGCACCTTAGCTTGAGATTTGCGGGGTCATGCCATTAGGGAAATTGCATAACCAAGGGTTAGAGAGCTTTGCTGATATGGAGCAGCAAACTATTATTGCGCATTGGACCCTTGAATTTTTCAAGGAGGATATGTATAGCCATTCCAGTTTTACATTATTGAACTGCACACAACACTTTGTGTTCGAGTGTGGAGTTTCAGAGGATAAGATGAGCATAGTCCTAATCAGGACAATGCAAGACTATGAGTTTGACATTGTGTATGGAGAGGGCCATGAGACAGTAGATTCACCATCATGGAGATAAAAAACGCTATCATTGAGGAGAAGTGATGAGTTGGGGGCCCAATTATTCTTGGAGTATTCTGATGACTGCTTCAATTATGAAGCATTGGATGGGAATATGGTAGATGATAGACATCTTGTGATGGATAAAATCTTCCATTATCATGATAGAGCCTTCTTGGTGAGCATCTCACAACTCAAAGAGAAGCTTCTGCCTATAACATATTCAGAACCTCACGGGTTCTACCTGGCCATTGGTGAGAGGTTCTCATGGAGAGACCTCAAGGAGGATGCACTTCAACATATCATGGAGTGAAAATATTGTCATCAGATTGGTGATGACGGTATTCTCTGTTGGGTGGATGCCAAGATGGAGCATGATAGGAGTCATCACCCATAGTTGGATGGTTGGGTGAGGATCATGAGAAAGTGGTTGAAAGGCTACTTGCAGATCTATGACACGGGACAACAAGAAGCATGGTTTCACTGGTTTCTCTTGGGTGAGTATGGTTACCATCCGAAATTCCATACTTGTATGATCCATGCCTTGCATAGTACCAGTGTGATGCAACAACAAGAGGCATGGCTGTGCTGGTTACCATTGAGAGAGTTTGGCCATCACATGACATATTCGACGTCAATGGGTGTGTTATTGTTTGGGGCATTGCATGGCACTCACATG
This sequence comes from Pinus albicaulis, assembly GCA_034641835.2. Lineage (NCBI taxonomy): Eukaryota > Viridiplantae > Streptophyta > Pinopsida > Pinales > Pinaceae > Pinus > Pinus albicaulis. The sequence goes on from MU968411.1 coordinate 49,514,582, forward strand.
ATGTGGCAGCAAGGAGCTTGGTTATGTTGTTCTGATGTGACATTCTACATGTCAATCAGTATATTGTTGCTCCGTGATTTTCATTATGATGATGTGAGGTGGCAACAAGAGTCATTGCTGCTTTGGTTACTCTTCAGAGAGTATGGGCCAATATTCTCCCATACCTTGCATAATGATGATGTAGGATTGAAACAGGAAGCCTTACTGCGTTGGCTTCTATTAGGAGATTATGGCCACCATACTTGGTATGATTATGATGTGATATGGCAGCAAGAGGCATTGTTTCGGTGGCTTCTCTTGAGAGATTATGGCTACCATACTTGGTATGTTGATGGTGTGATATGGTAGCAAGAGGAATTGCTGCAGTGGCTATTATTGGGAGAGTATGGTCCGACATTTTACACGTCAACCCATATGCATCTACTTCTTATTTTTCACAGTGTTGAGATGATGCTTGGAGCAAGCAGGGCCAACAGGGCTAAGGATTGGAGCTTGGAGAGACACAATATTATCCATGTAGCATGGGATGGAGAGATAGTTTATGAATTGGGACTTTCCACTTGGGGAAGAAACCACTCCAATTCATATACCTCATGCAGAGAGGAAACTTTTGGACAATAGATGGTTTCCACTTAGGGATTCATTGATGTGGAGAGGCATCTAAATACACAGCTGGATGTCATTCTAGACATTCTAGAGAGGAAGCTATGGAGTTGGGCATACATAGCACATTGGAGCAGATGGGATACATTCCATATGAGGATGCCACTTGGGAGGGAGATGGATTTCTGTAGCATCTACTTTTGCAGTTGCTTGAGGACAAGAAAAATTTTGGTGGGGAGGACTGTAATATTCCCATTTTTCCATCAATTAATTGGAATATTAGAGTTCTTGATTTTCTTACTTAGATAAGTAAATAAAAGGGTAGAGGGGCCCATAAACCCCATAGATGAATAAAATCCACTTTTTTTGTGTGAATGTGGGTTAGTTAGATAGTGGATCAACATTATGGAGTAGTGGAGCAGCTTATTAATGAAGGAAAAGTGGAGACCATAGATCAATAATGAGGAAGATGATGAAGATACTGGAGGAATAAAAGTAAGATCATAGAGTAATAATGATGCAGTGATGAAGGAAGTGGTGCATTAAATGCACACATGATGGAGGGAGTGGAGAGTAAATGAAGAGATGATGGAGATCATGGAGAGACAACGCAGTCTTCATGGAGGCTAGTGGCCACATGTGCAGTGCAATAATGAGGTGGGCCAAGGCTAGGTGATGCTCACAAAGCTTAAAAGGAAGGTGAGGATAGCCATATAAGGGATGATTCTGGATTTAGATCTTGTTTTTTCATTTGACATTTCTTTGCACGCTTTAGCTATTGAGCTAAGTCTGTAGTGTTGTTTAGCACACGGGTGACCAGGAATCCCACCCTTATCCATGGGGGACTTCAAGTGCCTACTCTGTAAAGGTTTCTTTGAGCAGCGATTCCTCATCCAACATTGGTGCCACATTCAACCCCTCTCTTCAGCACATACAGATTCAGGAATTACGCATTCATGCTTGAGGGTTTGAGAGGAGGAAGGTAGTTTCTAGCATTTCAGCTAGGAAACCTGTGGAGAGGTCAATTCTTCACCTAGTTCTTCCATTTCAGTCTTCCAGGAGCAACATCATGACATCCAGCATCAGGCTATCATTCTACACCTCCATCCAGCAGCAATTCCTCCAGGAATTACGTAGTTTAGCAGTGTAGATCCAATGGAGGAAGGAAGTTCCAAGTATTTCAGGTTGGAATCCTATGAGGGATCATCCCCTCACTTTGGTGAGATTATTTCCATCAATTGTGAGCTCTATTCCATCACCTAGCAGCAGGCTACAACTTCATCCCTCCTGACAGCGCAGTCCATTCCAATAGTTGTGTATTCAACAACTTCAACTTGAGAGGATGAAGGAGGAGCTAGATCTCAAGCTTCTAGCTTGGAGATCAGGAGAAGGGATCAACCCTTCATGCATTGAGATGAATGTGTATGATTGCAACCCTTTTATCTTTCAGTTCATGCCATAGATCTGCATACCCCAATAGTTATGTATTGCAAGCCCCAGGAGGGTAATTTTCCAAGGTGATCCAATCTGGAAATCCTTTTTGGGTTATTTTGGATTTTCATCATAGAGCCCAAATATGAAATCCCGACATTTTTTGATCTCCGGAACAACCTCATATACACATCCCTTTTCAGTCAACAGTTATATTTCCAACATTTCCAGCAGGGACTACGCAGTATGGCCTCCAACAGATCAACAGTTACACAGTGCTTTCAGTGAGAGGACTTCAGGGTCACTCTAGCCATCTTTGTCGGCTTGAGTGCTATTATTTTTTACCACTATTGTACATTGTATTTCACCTCCTTAATAATAAAATGGCTCAGTTGCTCTGTCTATTTTTATGGTGTATTCATTTTATTTCCATATTGTTGTAGTTTCGAGTTATGGTGTTGTGCATTACTGTCTTTTCCTATTTTGGAATATTACATTAGTCCACTAATATGGGGATGAATCAAGATTTAGTCTCACAATTTTGTCAATTGCATCACTCAAAGTGTCGTTAGTGGCTGGAGCTTCATGCGAGGGTGAAAGCGCTTCAGAAGAAGATTCCATATATTGATCCAGTATAAGAATGCCACTTCAAGTTGTAAAATCTCATTATCAAATTCTTGAAAAGAATTTGCATGTTTGAATATATCCAAGAGATCAAGTTGTCGCTCAACAACATTGTTTGCCTTGGAAGATTCAAGAAATATCACATCTCTAGATATCATAAACTTCTTATTGACTTCACCATAGAGACGGTATGCTTTGGAAGTATTTGAGTACCTCAAGAAGATGCACTTGTGACTCCTTGCAATGAGTTTGTTTCTTTGTCCCTTAGGTATCAATGCATAACAGGTGGAGACAAAAACCCTGAGATGCCTTATTGAAGGAATGTGGCCATATCACATTTCATAGGGAGTCTTATTTATGATAACATTAGATGGACACCTATTCTTTATATACACAACACATAGAACTGCATCATCCCAAAACATCAATTTAAGAGTCTTGAATACCATAATGGAACGTACCATATTTAAGATTATCTTGTTAATTCTTCGAGCTATTTTGTTCTGTTGGGGATTATAAGGCATGATTGTTTGATGTTTGATCCCAATCTAACAAAGATAGTTTTCAAATTAATTTTAAGTGTACTCTTTTCCATAATCTGTGTGAATAGAGCCAATATGAGATTGTGCATCATTTTCAATCCATGCATGAAATTTCTTGAATGTTTCAAAAGCATCAAATTTGTTCTTCAATAAATAAACTCAACACATTCTAGTGTAGTCACCAATAAATTTCATCATATATTTATTACCATTTGCATAAGGAACATGCATTGGGCCACATAAATATCAATGAATGAGTTCAAGTTTTCTATGTGCTATGGAATGTGAATGATGAAAATGATATTTGTTGTGCTTTCCTAAGATACAAACATCACATTGGTTAAGTTTCCTAGGGATTGTAGGCAAACTAGTAATACCATTTTTCTTCAAGAAACGAAGGTTGTCATAGTTCAAGTGTCCAAATATAGCATGACATAAAATACTTGATGGAAATGTACCTTCATCATAATGAGAGCTATATGAGAAGTCTAGTGCACGATCAAAGGTTCCTTGTAGCTTCATAAGTCTTTCTTCTTCTATCCCCATCATGTCAAGTGAGTGATCTGATGCTTTTCTGACCTCAACCTTGCCATCGAATATATTAATGGAGTATCCTTGCTGGCGGATGTGGACCAAAGACAACAATTTTCTCCTTGGTTCCTCGAGATATAGAACATCACGCAGAAGAAATTATGGAAGACTAGGAAGTTTGAGCCTAAGAGTGCCAAGCCCTGATGGCTTGAGTTTTGACTTGTCTGCAAAGTATACTGCTCCATCAATATTGTGAGTGAATTCTTAAAAGAAAATTCTCTTGAAAGTCATATGGCAAGTTGCTCTTGAATCAAGAAACCAATCATACTTCCTTGAAGCAACTGAAGCATTGAACGAGTCTTCAATTACACCAATGTTGCAATGTTCCACAACATAATGATCAGATGAATGCATCATAAAAAACTAATTTGTGCCAAAAATAATTTTAATAGTTTAAAAAAAAAATATGTATATATATATTTATAATCAAATTTAGTGGCTATGTCTTCAAAACTTCATCAATATATATCCATACACTACACCATACCTTCATACACCCTACAACTTCATCAAAATAATCTTTGGCTTTTCAAATATGTGTATATAAACCAATTATCCAATATAATATATGAAGCTACACACAATATTATAATTTACCTATGATCATTCACCGTAAGGCGTTCACCATTCACCATAACATATATCGGCCTTAATTGAAAAATTATCTCATAATGAATGTCTTCAATAAAATACCATCGAACCAAGAAAAATCATTGTTTCATTCCATGGATTTGCATAGGCAGTAACACACAACATAAATACATGTAATGAGTCGACATATCATTCGAAACCGGCCTGTGCGGTAACCAATTATGACCGATCTTTTTACGTGCCAACGAGGAGGCTTTCCACGCAGACACAGTAACAGTGACACAGTCACTACACGTAGAGGCTTTCCAAAAATTTCAGTCACACCACTTGGAGAGATCTGCATTCTTTGGATAACCATCAACCGCAAGAACCAACCATAATTTGCATTTTTACAAGTAGTGATCCCCAAAAATTTTAGGGTTCGTTTCATTCACAGAGAAATCACAAAACTTGTGTTTGGAGGACTTGGAAAATCGAAGCAGAACTTCATTTAGAACCTAGACAAGTGATGGAAGATAGTCCGTCAAGAAAATTTCATTTTTTTAGCACCATGACCGTGAGATTATACCTGTGGCAGTGAATTTGCAACCTTGTCGTAGTTAGAAGAGTCCGGAAGGCCAGTCTCTGTAATAAGCAAGAACTTGAACGCACTGGACTGAGCCTGACTCTACACTTGACAGAGATTCTAATACCCCATTGGGTAGCAGGTATGACGGAAAGGAGTTGCAGAGCATGTTGTTGGAGGGAGGCGTGCAAATGGAGGTGTGATGAGTCTCCCGAAAGCACTGAGATTTCGCAGCCACAGGCTCATAGGTGTCAGGAGGGAAGCGAAGTGCACATACAATGGCCATCGTAGGCTCCTCCATATACTTGGTATGTCGTATGTCGACCTTAGTCGTCGGGATCACTTTAGAGAGGTATGGTCAATTACAAAGCAGAGGTATCAGTTTTGCAAAAATATGCAGAATAGAGGGAGGGAGTTACAAGGGTAAAAAGGAAGCTTAAAAAGAAAAAAAGGGGTTGCTTCTGATATTATGTTAGATCAGGAGGTAACTCCTCAAATCCAATTGTGTTTTTGTATTAAAATTGATCATAAATATATATAGGAGGAAAAACTTTCTAGTTTTATCTTTAAATGTCTTTTCATTTTCTAATTCTCTTTATTTTCTATTTACAATATTTATATAAATTTACCTAATTTCAAATTTCAAAGATCAGGTATCAACACAATTAAAATACTGATTTATCTATTTGATGGTTTTCCAATTTTATTATGAAATCTTTCAAAAAAAACAACAACAATAATTTTATTTTTTTATTTTTTATAAAATATTTATGAAATTTTCTACTATATTTTAGTAAATTGATCTTAAATCAGATTTAATATTTAAATTAGAAAAAAGAAAATTATCTTCTTTTGCATGTGATTATTACCGAAAGAATTTCTACTAATTAATAAAAGATATTGTCATAAATATTTTTAAATAAATTGATTTAACTTTCATATTCCCCAAGGTAAAATATATTCTTAAGCAGTGATTCTTGCACTTAATACAACTCCCACTCTCAACCTCATTCCATAAAACCATATTTATTCCTCATAGTTAGCTTGGATGCCCAAATGCTTTTCAATAAATTTTAAATTTAAAAATAAATAAAAATATCATATATTTTATTTTATTAATAAATTTAAATTAAATGTAAAATAAAAATAATATCAAATTTTTTATTAAAAAGATATTATAAAAAATAATAAATACTTGGAGTTAAAATAAATATTCATAATTTTTTAGAATAAAAATAATGAGCGAAACTTATCCATTATAAAAATATAAATTAAAATTAGTAAATACAACCAACGCAATTCAAGCGTAGATTATTCAATTAGAATGACAAAATTTAGATAATTTAGTTGGGTCATATTTGAAGAGAATTTCCCTTATGAATGAAATTTTTTAGATAATTTAGTTGAGTCACCTTTCATGAGAATTTTTCTTTTTTATTAGATTAGGGAAATGATTTATAGAATATATTTTGTTAGGAGTTGTTTATCTAGTCAGAGGAATTGTCAGAATGGTCAAAATTGGTCAAAATCTGGGTAATTTTTTTTAATAAATCTTGCAATAGGAGTGTTTGAATCATGTTTTTGATGGTGGAAATGAATTTAGCACCATCGAAAACCTCTAGATCACCCAAAATATTGAAGTTTGATAGCTATAATCTGGATTTACAAAAATCCCTGCCAAATTTTCTTAAAATCTTACCTGAATTTCAATGATTTTCAGGGCAAAAAAGGCAGTCTAGTTAGACTACTGCTATCTGGAGTTGTCTATCTATCCAGAGGAATTGCCCGGGCGACCAAAATTGGTCGGAGTCTAAGTAATTTGTTTTTAAGAAATATTGCAATAGGAGTGTTTGAATCATGTTGTTTATGGTGGAAATGAATTCAGCATCATCGAAAACCTCTAGAGCACCCAAAATATTGAAGTTTGATAGCTATAACCTGGATTTACAAAAATCCCTGCCATATTTTCTTAAAATCTTACCTGAATTTCAATGATTTTCAGGGAAAAAAGGCAGTCTAGTTAGACTACTACTATCTGGAGTTGTCTATCTAGCCAGAGGAATTGCTCGAACGACCAAAATTGGTCAGAATCCAGGTAATTTTTTTTTAAGAAATCTTGCAATAGGAGTGTAGCAGCAACAGACTCCAAAAACTTCCTTTTCGCCATGTTGAATGGGAGCTTTCCTTCCTTTCAACATAGATTTATCTTTCAACACTAACACTCTCGCAGGCACATAGCTAGACAATCATCAAGACAATTGGCACATTAGGATTTGCTATGTTTTGTTTGGTTTTTTTTCTTTTTTGTTCAAAGGGTATAGTACCACATGCATTGGGGGAATTGGATTTGATGGTGTTTATATCCATCCCTGCCAACAATTTACATCGACTTGTTGTGCACATAATAGCTCGCTTGTGGGCTCCCACCTTGGTTTCTCAACACTAAACTAGAGCGCTAAACCCCTTGGCTTGAATGAAAAATAGCTTTTAAAAAAGCTTCTATAAAAATTGTGTATAAAATTTTTCAGTGAAAATCGCACTCAAGCAGATTTTGTCGATGAGACCCACTTTAAATAGAAAGGTAATAAGAAAATAGAAAGGTTGTCGACGGGACCCACTTTAAATAGAAAGGTAATAAGAAAATACAAAGACAAATTAATAGTTTATTTAATAATTAAAAGATTTGAATATAATATCTATATATAATTTAAGAAAAAAAAATAAAAATAAAATAAAAATAAATAAATAAATGTTATTAATAATAATAAAAATAAAAATAAAAATAAAATTTTTATAAATTAATAAAAAAAATTAAAAAATAAATAAATCAAAATAAAATAAAATAATATTAAATAAATAATAATAATATTGATGATAAGAGAGATATCAGGATGGAGGTGACTAGGGTACGATGGAGGGCTTCGCAGCAGTTGACAGAGGGGATTCGTGGCGTTCTCTCCGGACTCGAAGCCTGCTACCATCTGTACATGTTTCAAACTTACTGATTTCAGAATGGGTCTTTCGTTTTCTGGCGGATCGGGCTTGTTTCAACAGCGTTTTGAGGTTAGGGTTTCGGAAGGCGAGCAATTTTTGCGGTCAGTTGAAGCCTGCCTAAAGAGGTTTTGTCGTCGTTTACAATGGGATTTGAGAGCGTTTCAGTTGATTTAGAACCCTCGCCAGAGGACCTCCTTACATGCTGGGGTCTGGAAATTTCGAAAAAGAACATTGAACATCATTTTCCACAACGGATTTCGAATGATTTGGCAGCGGAAGCAGCGCGGGGAGGTTTAGCGCAAGGTTTTGGTCCTGCTAGTGACACCTTCGGCACTGACAAGAGCAGAGTAAGTCTACATAGCCAGCTCCTTCTAAGTAGCTGTCGACCGCAGACCTCTGAAGAGCTTTTCAAGGCAGCTCTATATCTTGACCGGATCCCGTCGTGCTCGGCTTCTCAGGGTAATTTTCTTCCCTTTCTAGGTTCGGGTGGTTTAGAGGATGTGGTAGACTATCAAGGGTTTTAGATCCCACAGGGTTCCCCTTTATCTAGGATTGAAATTACTTCTGGTTTTGGATCGGCGGGCTTTCCTTTGCAGGAGATTTCGAGAGGGTTACCTTTGCCTAAGGACAAGAATGGCCTTTCAAAGGCAGGCTCCAAAGGCTTGGCGGAGGAACAAGTGCTCTTAAATCAGAATGAAGGAGGTTTGGCCAAGATTGTAAAGGATGGGGCTCCAGGTCCTGGCATCCTGTCGAGGGGTTCCTCTAATGAGGCAGTTGATCACCTACCAAATTTCTCTGCTTCTAATAGCCAAGGCATGGTGCAGCGTCGTGAAGTTGTTTGAGGGGTTGGTGCCCATCAGAATCTAAGCACTAGTCTTCCGCCCCCGAGATCCATAAATGAACTGAGGCATTTCTTACTCGAGATGTTGAGAGCCAAATTTACTCAAGTCAAACCGGTTATGGAGGAGGAGGGTGTCAAGAAAGAGGTGGGAGAGAAGAAGAAAAAAGGCAAACCCATCAAATCTAAAGAGGATCATCCGAAATGCCTGCTGGGTGTGGACATTAGTATTGAGAATGTTATGGATTTAATGGAGATCATGATTGTTGGCAGAGTAAGAGGGCAGAAATACTCTGCAGACTACATCGCGGATTGGGCTCAAACGATGTGGAAAGACTCCCCAGGTATGCCTATTGATATTTCTATTCTGGCACGAGGATGGTTTAGTATTTCGTTTGAAATGAAAGACCAAGTAGATCAAGTTCTCGAAAGGAACTGGTTTTTTAGCAAGAGACCGGTTCTCTTCAGAAGGTGGACACCCCTTTTTGATGCCCAGAAGGAAAAAATGGCTGAAATGCTGGTGTGGGTTAAGCTACCTGGACTTCCCTTGCAGTTCTGGACAGATTTGGTGTTTGTCTCTGTCGGTAATACCCTGGGTACTTTCCTTGAAGCTGATAAATCCTATCTGCATACAAGGGACAAGAGTGTGGCCCGTATTCTGGTGAGCCTAAACCCGAGAGAGGGTCTGGCTGATGCTATGACGCTATGCTACAAGGATATGGAGTTTCTGCAGATATTAGACTATGAGCACCTTCCTTTTCGGTGCAACAGGTGTCATAAGACTGGTCATTTGGCAAGAGACTGCCCTCTTGGTCATCAGCGCAAGCGAAGACAGAGAAGGCACCTCAAGAAGGGGAAAGTTCCAGATTCAATTCAGGATGAGGGTATTAAGGAAGCTGATTTTGATCCTTTGGTTCAGGAAGTTCACTCCTCCCCGGTGGCGCATGTGGTTGAAGCACCAGAGGACGTGGTTGGACCTTCCTCCCTTCCCTTTGAGGATTTGGCTGACTCCCTGGCTCCCCTTCAAGTTGCGGAACTCGTCGGGGTGTCACAGGCAGGTATGTCCTCTTCCAGCCCTCTTTTTCATCAGCCTATTGTTTGTTCTCCTTATGTTGTGTTTTCAGAGCCTGGTCCTTCCAGGCAGCTGTTGAATGATCTCTCCGCCTTAAACCTTTCCTCACCCCCTCTAGATAGTATAATTATATCTGTCCCTGATTTATCTGGACCCTCTTCTGCTCCTGTTATGGTAGATCCTTTGCCCCCCTGCTCTCGGCCATCTGTTTCTGATCCCATTCCGTATAATCTTAGACCTCAGGCTCATAGGAGAGGGGCTGGCTTGGTTGTGGGAGGTTTAGCCTCGAACCCTGCAATTCTTGGGGTCAGAAAGATGTCAGGTCGGAAATCCAACCTCTCCTTAGCACAGTCAAAAGCAGTGGTGGATATAGCCGATGGTAAGCAGATGTCTCTCACTGGGGTGCTTAAAGCAGAGTGGCCACCCCCAGGAGATGTGCCATGATTGTTCTTTCCTTCAAATGTAGAGGCTTAGCTAGCCAGCCGAAAAAGCTAGCATTCAAAGAACTTGTGCGATCGCAGAAACCTGATATTATTTTGCTCCAAGAAACCCTGAGTAAAGAGGAGGCGGTTGTTGGTATTTTCTCTAAAATGTTGCCTGGATGGTCTTTTTATGGACTTGATGCTATTGGGAGATCTGGGGGTGTGGTCTCTGGCTTCAATCCTAAGAAATTGAACTTTGTTTCTTCTTGGGGGTCCTCGTGTATGTTGGCTTTGGAACTGTTCTCAAGTGAGCTCAACCTTTCTTTGTTACTCCTGAACATTTACGGCCCCTGCGTGGATAGGGAGCGTTTTTGGTCTTCTGTCTTTCGCTCTTCTTGGATAGCTCACCCTAATCTTATTATCGGAGGAGACTTGAATTTCTCTCTGGGGGAAGCGGAGTCCTGGGGTGACTTGGCCAGACCAGACCCGTTAACTGAGTTTTTTAAAAACCACATTGCTCTTTCTCATCTGGTGGATATGCCCCCTTTGAAGCTGAAACCGACTTGGAGGAATAGAAGGCTCGGGTCGGACTGGGTGGGAAAGAAATTAGACCGTTTCCTTTTAAGTGAGTCCTTGATAGAGAAAATCATGGACTATCGCCATTGGGTTGGAGAAGGTGGTATTTCAGACCACTTTCCCATCCTCCTAGAAGTCAAAGGTGCTGGAAATAAACCTGGGATGCCTTTTTGTTTCAACCCAACCTGGCTCAAGGATGATTCGTATCAGGACCTGTTTTTTTCAACTTGGGAAAAAGATTCTTTCAGACCTGATTCTTCAAGGAGTGCCCTTTTTTGGAAGAATCTGCAGAAGATGAAAGTAGCTACAAAATCTTGGGCTGCAAAGAAAAAGGAGAAGGAGGAAGAGGAGATTAAAAGGGTAAATGTTGAGATTTCTCGGTTAGAAGATCCGGAAGGGGGAGGATATGTCTCTATGGACTCACAGAACAAAATCAAGGATCTGGAGGCCTCTAGGAGAACCATTCTTCAAATCTGGGAAGAAATCTGGAGGCTGAAAAGTAGAGCGATATGGCTCCAAGCGGGTGATGAGAATACCAAATTCTTTCAGAACTATGCCAAAGGCCGAAAGATGGCTAATACTATCTGGGAAATACCCAAAGGAAATGGTGATATGGCTTCCTCTTTTGAGGATCTGGCATCCCTGGGTATCACCTATTTTAAAGATCTTTTTGAAGCTCTGGCTGAAGCGTCTATTGCAGAAGTAATAAGAGTGGCGTAGCTGTTTCAGTTTGTTGGGGGGGGGGGGGGGGGGGTGAAGTATCATAGAATAAAAGGACAAAGCCCCGGGGCGGGCAATTTTAATTTGTTGAATTCTTCATGCATTTCTTTGATGCGCTTGGTGACGAACTTGCTGCTGTTGTTGAGGAATCTAGAGTCTTGGGACAAGTCTTTCCCCCTTTCAATTCCACCTTTCTCGCCTTGATTCCGAAATATGATAAGCCTAGCTCCTTTGCTGACTTCCGGCCTATTTCTCTCTGCACTTGTGTATATAAAATCATCTCAAAAGTCATAGCTTCCAGAATTAAACCTTTTCTTTCCAGCCATATTTCCCTGGAACAGTTTGGTTTTCTTAATGGTAGGCAGATCTATGAAGCTGTAGGTGTTGCTCAAAAATCCATTCATAGTTTGAAGAGAAGTGGTAGGAAAGGGGTCATTGTCAAGCTTGATTTGTCTAAAGCTTATGATAGGTTCAGCTGGTTGTATTTGAGGCTCTTACTCACGCACATAGGATTCAGATTTGACTTTGTCAGATGGATAATGAGCTCTATTTCTTCTACTGCTATTTCTCTTCTAATAAATGGTGCTGCTACCTATTTTTTTTCTCGAGAACGTGGCCTAAGGCAGGGCTGCCCACTTTCGCCCCTTCTTTTTCTGCTGGCTGCTGAAGGTTTAAGCCTCTTGATACACAAAGATAAGAGATTGGGCATTATCAAAGGTATTGAAGTGGCCCCGAACCTCTGGATTACCCATTTGCTATTCGTAGATGACATTTTTCTTTTTGTGAATGGAAGTATAGAGGACCGCCATGCTCTAAAGCTCCTGCTGGACCTCTTCCTTAAAGCAACGGGACTTCAAATAAACTTTCAAAAATCGAGGATTACTCCTTCTGGCCTTTCTGATGATGAGATAGGACGAGTTAGAAGATTTCTGAATTTTGCAGTTCGTTCTTTGCAGGAAAATTTTAAATACTTGGGTTTTCTTCTTAAACCTGATTCATACCGAATCTGAGACTGGAAATGGTTATCAGCCAAGGTTGAAAAAAGGCTAAATCACTGGAGCTTCAAATGGCTTTCGAGGGCAGGTCGTCTGGTCTTAATCAAGTCCGTGCTGATGGCTATTCCAGTCTACTGGGCCAGTCTTTCCTGGGTTCCAAAAGGTATCTTGTTCTCTATTGATAAATTATGCAGGAATTTCCTTTGGTCGGGATCAAAACAGGACATAGTCAGCCCCTGGGTTGCTTGGGATAAAATTTTGAAACCAAAAGAATGGGGAGGTTGGGGAATTAAAAAAAATTTCTCTTTTGCAAAATCACTGGCAGCCAAAGTAGCGTGGAGTTTGATTTCTTATGACTCTCTATGGGCCTCGGTTATCAAACGTAAATATATTACTCAAGGTTCTGTTCTGGATTGGATCCGTTCCCCAGTGAAATCCTCTAAAAACGCCTCTATTGTTTGGAAAGCAGTTGTGATGTCAGTTCAGCCTATTGAAAGAGGGCTGGCTTGGCAGGCAGGAGATGGCTCTCAAGTAAGTGTGGGATGCGACCCTTGGGTTGGTTTCTCTGTTAACTTCTCTCTTCCTCCGGCCCTGGTAAATTTTATTAATGAAGGAGGACTTTTCACTTTGAATCAGGTAGCTGACCCCATAACTACTTCCCTAGTAAAACAAGGATGGCTATCAGGAACAGATTTGCATTTAGATGACAGGTGGATGGATGATTGGAATCATTATCTTGCAGATTTATCTTCTTCCTCTGTTAGAATCTTGGATTCTCCCAATGAACTGCATTGGGTCTATGCGCAGTCAGGCTTCTACTCCCCGAAGTTTGGTTACAAGTGGCTAATGACGCAAGAAGGGTGGGGAGTCCCAAGCTGGTGGTCCAAACCTCTCTGGAAACTGAAATGCCCAGCCAAGACCAAACTTTTTTTCTGATGTCTCCTCAGCAATAAGGTGCCTACGCGGGATTTTCTTCAAAAGAGAGGGAAACAGGGGCCGAGTAGGTGTTCTCTGTGCAAGTCTGTAGAAGAAAATATTCAGGACCTCTTCCTCTTCTGCCCTTTCAACTCCAGTCTTTGGGCTGAAACTTTGAGACTGACCAATATCGCTTTGAGGTGGCATGGTCAGGATCTTTCTCAGGCTTGGAAACACTAGTGGCAGGAGGCTGCAAATGACAAAGTCAGGGCTTTCCCTCTTCTTATTGCTTGGGGAACCTGGATCGCGCGCAATAAGGTGATCTTCAATGAGTCTCTTTTTCCTTTAGCCAGGTTGGCAGCAAAAGGAGCAACTATTTTTGACAGCATTCCTACTCCACCTGATACAGGATGCTCTCACAATATACAGCCTGAAATGATCAATGAATCGGTTCCATAGGCTTATTTTGATGGGGCCTCTGGTGATAATGATCTTTGTGGTGCTGGTCTTGTCATCCATCTTTATCATGACAACTCCCTTCATGCTTCAGTAGGCCTTGGGCAAGGATCTAATAACTTCACCGAGCTCAAAGCCCTTCACTTGCTTCTTTGTTGGTTGATATCTAAAAATATGAAACAGATTCAAATTTTTGGTGATTCTAGGAATGTTGTGACTTGGTTCAATGGGACTCAGCAGTGCAGAAATTTTATTTTGTTACCTTTGCTTAAGGAGATCCGTCGTCTTAAATGCTTTTTCTCTGAGATATCTGTTGTTCACATTTACAGGGAAAGGAACCAGGAAGCAGATAGATTTTCTAAAGAAGGTGCTCAGCTTGATATGGGGACCTGGACAGTAACTGAGAAGCTGGATGGGGCTGTTCATGCTCAGGAACAACCTTCTTTTACTTAATCCACTGGTTTTTTACTTCTGTTTTTGTACATATTTGCCTTAAAAAACTCATAAACAACTACTATTAGAGCCCAGAGTTGTTTTCCTTATGTAAGGAGGCTCTGGGCTCCCCTTTTGGTTATATTTGATATACTTTTCAGGGGTTGGGATAGTTCCTACTGCCACCCCTTTTTTGTGATAGTGAAGTCATGGGATTTTCAGTGTTTTCTTCTCTTTCTGCTCTCACTTCCTTTACCGAGAGGTGATGAGCTAAAAGAGATGCACTGATGACTATTTTTGTGGTTTCTTTTGGAGTTTGTTTTTGCTGGTTGCTATTCATCACTGGTGTATAAGAAGCCTGGTTACCATTTCCTTTTGAGAAAAAGGAATGGCTTTGTTTTGAAATGCTCTGCATATATTCTGAAACTATCTATCTAATAGAAAGTTCAATTTTTTTCTGTGGAAAAAAAAAAAATATTGATGATAAATCAATAAATGAATAAATACTAATAATAAATAAATAAATAATAATAATATAAATAAAAATAAAGTACAGAAAGGGAGGAAGAAACCGGGGAAGAGAGGAGAGGAAAGGATACGAGGGAGAATTGAAGGGAAGAAAACCAATAACTAAGAATGAAGGGCAGGGATCCGGCATCTGCTAACACTCTACCCATCATCCCTGTTAAGGTTGACTGGCCTCTTTTTTATTTCTAAGGCCTCCCTCAACTTTCGGTGGTGGAAATGGTCAATCCTTGCAATAAATTTGGCATCTTCAATGCAAATGTGATGCTTTGTCTTATCTGCATGCTCTGCTAAGGCAGAAGAGCGGGATCTATTATGCTTAAGGTCAGCGGCATGTTCGAGAATTATTTGACTGATGGATTGACCAGTTTCGCCTATGTAAGGTGTCCCAGAGGAGCATGGAATCAAGTAAACACCCTTACCATCCTTAGGGCAGATCGGGTCCTTAACCGATCTAAGCGAACTTCGAATGGTGTGGAGGGGCCTGAAGGTTGAGGGAACTTTATGTCTTCTTAGGATCCTAGCAATTTTATCAGTTGCTCCTTGGATAAAAGGAAGGTGAACTCTGGATAATCTATCATAATGATCCTTCTTGACCCTAGGACCATTTTTAGCTTTTTGAAAAGCTCTGAGACATTGAACCTTGTTATAACCATTTTTAAGGAAAACCTTAAGGAGATGAACTTTCTCATCTTCAAGGTGGTGTTCATTAGCAATTCTAAAAGCTCTAGTAGCTAGGCTACTAAGAAACCCTAACTTCTGAGCATGGAAATGGTGAGAACCCGCATGTAAATACTGCTCAGTGTGCGTCTTCTTTCTAAAAACTTGATGAGTGAAAGAACCTTCATCATTTCTAGATATAAGAACATCAAGAAAGGGCAAGCTACCATCCACTTCGAATTCCATGGTAAACTTAATGAAATGAGACTGATCATTAAGATGATGGAAGAAAAGGTCCAATTTCTCTTTTCCATGAGGCCACACCACACAGGTGTCATCAACAAACCTTTTCCAAAGCTTAGGTTGAAAAAGGGAGGAGGGGAGGGCCCTTGATTCAAAGTCTTCCATGAAAAGATTAGCAAACATCGGGGATAGGGGGGAACCCATGGCCACACCAAAAGTTTGTTCAAAGAAATCACCCTCGAAACTGAAGAAGGTTGAGGTTATACAAATCTCCACTAGACGAGCAGTATCAGGATCTGTGACTCGCGAAATGACATCAATAGCTTCCCTAATGGGGATGCAAGTGTATAATGAGACAACATCAAAACTAACAAACCTGTCATCGGGTTCCAACTTGATCCCTTTCAATTCATTAATAAAGGAGGATAAGTCTTTGACAAAGGAGTCGGTATGTCCCACAAGAGGCTTAAGCTTACTGGCTAAAAATTTAGCAAGTAGATAAGTAGGACCACCTATGGTGTTGACAATGGGTCAAAGGGGAGCTCCATCCTTATGAATCTTAGGGAGACCATAAATTCTCGGAGTGATGGGGTTACTCTCAATAAGCTTTCTACTAAGAGAACCCAGAGTGCTACTAGATTTTATAGCCAAAGCTACTACTTTAGAAACTTTTTTAAGGGGACTTTTGTTCAAATTCCTGTAGCTCCCGCTATTAAGAAGATGATCCAACATCTTATTACGATAATCCACTTTGTTTAAAATAACTTTAGCACCTCCCTTATCAGCCTTGAGAACAACAGTGTCCTGGTTATTGTTTAAGGATTTTAGAGCCTCAAACTTAGGTTTGCTGATGTTGCTCCTAGGGGGCTTCGCTTTTCTGAGGATCATGGCACAATCTTGTCTAATAGTGTCTTTAGTAGCATCAGGAAGATCTTTAATCCCGTATTCAATATCACAAATAATGTCATGAATAAGGATTCTTTTAGGAGCAAGAGCATAATTAAGACCCTTCTCTAACACACTGTAGACATGCCGATCAAAAGAAAAACTAGATAGATTAATAATAGTTAAATTCGAAGAAGAGGAGACCAATTTGTTAATATATCTATTAGTATTATTATTATAAATATTAGCATTAATGTTATTATTATTATTAATATCAATATTATTATCACTATAACTATTATGGTTATTATTATTAAAATTATTATTGCCACTAATATTAAGATTATTATATTTATAATTATTAATGTCAATAAGAGGAACATCAAGATGAACAACCGAGGAAACAACGTTGGAGAGAAGCCTTAGAAAGTCCACAATCCATACCTGCCACAACGCTACCACCTGCGTCAGAGAGAGTAGAAATCTGGATGGACTCCACGACAGGGTCAATCATAACACTATCCCGAGCCCGTGCATTCACAAGAGAGGGCTTGGGAGGGGTGAGCTGAGACCCCATCCCCACCGAATCTCGGGTATTGGCCTGAACATTCACTGATGCCTGAGCTCCAAAGGAATTTACGACGCTCGCAGAAGAAGACAGATATGGGAACGAACATCGAACTCCTTACTAAGAAATCGCGGTTGATTGATCATCCACTTCATCCATATTGGAGGGGTTGCGAATAGAAGGTGAATTCTCACTGTGAATAGAATTATCTGCCATCAAAGAGGAGAAACGGGACACCAGTGTAGACCACGGACAATCAGAATAACTAATTTGATGGGATCCCAGAACAGAAAATACACCAACAGAATTAGAAGAGCTACATGCTGGAGAGCGATATGAATCAACATCATCCCTTGTACAGTTTCCCATTCGAATCAATTCTTTTTTTTTTAAACTTCTATAAAAAAAACTTGGCTTGCTTGAATGAAAAAGAACTTTTAAAAAAACTTCTAATGAGACTTGGCTTGAATGAGACTTGGTATTTATAAAAGCCTTGGCTTGAATGAGACTGGGCCAATTCTTTTTTAAAAGAACTTTTATAAAAACTTCTATAAAAACCCTTGGGTTGAATGAGACTTGGTATTTATAAAAACCTTGGCTTGAATGAGACTTGGTATGTTGTGTAGATTCGATGCTTGGCTCATGGAATGAATTGGAGATTGGCCCTGACGGGCCAATAATTTTTTTAAAGAACTTTTATAAAAACCCTGTCAAAAAGCTAAGAGTCAAAATTGGCTCAAGAAACATTTTATTATCTTCCAAACACATGATTTTTATTTTTCCAAACCTGTAACCAACTTCTTTTCCTCATTCCATTTAATTGTCACTGGAAAAACTAACACCAACAACTAGCTTCAGGTGCTACAAAATGGCTTGGAAATGCCTTTTTTTGACATTTTTGAATTAGCCTTGACAATTAAAGATTGAGCATCTCTTATCAATAATTCACACTCAATTAATAGCTAATCATGTACCTCATTACAGCACATGGAACAAAAATTTGACAGATAAATGGAACAAAAATTTGACAGATAACTAATTTTTTGCTCAAAAACAAACTTACACTTATTCTTCCTAGGGAAAACAGAGCAGAGACTCCCAATCAATGCCATATCCCAATGAAGGAAGAGTGGACCAGATAGCTACAATTTCCAAACAAGGCAACACACTAGTGAGCCCGACATTGAAGGAGAACTAAATATTGGTCCTATTTATCTTTCCAAATAGATTAGAAACAATGTAATTTTTGTGCTCACCTGTCTTCTAGATCAACCGACACCCCATCTTGCATTGAGAGTTGGAGTTAATAGATTCTGATAAAGAAACAAAGGTTAAAGCCTTTGTGGTTGATACTACAACAAGGACTGACCAAAGATCCACCCTACATCCCTGCAAAATAGCCTCGATTTCATAATTTTATTTTTCAAGACGTTGGGTGAGGGATGAGCCCCCTTATCCTTTTGGAATATTGTTTTTCCCACCATACTTTGACCACAGGTATGATTGCATGATCTGCTCTAGATGTTGAAATTGAGTCTTACTAGGAAACCAACAAGATACATAATAAATGTGTGAGTCATAGAGGATCTTCCTAACCCTTTTGTCAACTTCCCATCTAATGAGAGGTCCTTAGATGCCAAAATCAAAGCTTACTTTAAAATTGTTGAAGACATGGTACACCAATCCTGCATAGCCACTGGTGAAATCCCCACTTCAAAATTTCAAATGCAATGCCTAGATACCTCACAATTACCCTGGGTCGAACATAATTCTGAGCTGTGGGAATCTAGTAGGTTGAGAGTCTAACTCTAACAACTAAGAAATTGTCGCGTGGTCACTAACCATAACATCTAATGTAGAGCCAAATATGTGCAAACAAGTATGAGCACCATCAACCAGGGTCTGCTTAACACTATATAAATAAATTATCCATTAGAAAGATGATTGTTGACCATGTCTGACCCATGAGGACATAAGATGTCATTAACTTTCCCTTGAATGCCAACAACTTCGAATAGGTGAG
Organism: Pinus albicaulis; assembly: GCA_034641835.2. NCBI lineage: Eukaryota > Viridiplantae > Streptophyta > Pinopsida > Pinales > Pinaceae > Pinus > Pinus albicaulis. The sequence goes on from MU968411.1 coordinate 49,533,853, forward strand.
CCAAGGCATCCATTTTCAAATATATAAATCTGGGGCAAAGGGGCACCCTTGACAAATAGATTGATTTAGAAAAATTTCAGGGGATAATGAGTTACTAACAAGAAGAAATGTTGATGCATTAGAGAGTAATGTGTTCACCATGGCCATAAATCATGGTCCAAATTACAAGAAAAGCCAACATGTCTGTGATGAAGCTCCAATCTGCAGAAAACAAGGCTGCTAGCCACTATCTCAAGCCCATTCCAAGGCCTCTCAAGTCTAGATTACGTGTCTAGAATAATTGGACCATGTACAAAACTTGTCTGCTCTTGTTGAACTACCTTCCATAAAAAACCAGTTACATCCTCCCCGTTCTGGACTTCATGGATAATTGTGTATGCAGGTTTTGTGGCTCCCATGATACATGTTTGGTGCACTCATCACATGCAAGGACATATGGTCAGTTGTGGGAAAAATCTGTGCAATTCAGCACAACTGACTATTCAACTACATCTTCTATGGATTAGGACATGGAAAATTCAACCTAAAAAGGTGGTGTGATGGGTGCAGCTTCACTGGTTGCAACTTACAAAGCCTCAGGTGTGGACAATTCAACCTAAAAAGGTAGTGTGATGGGTGTAGCTATAGTGGTTGTAAAGCCTCGGGAGTTGTCTATGAGTTGCCATGACTCATGAGGGATGAATTCACATTTTGTACCCATTTATTTCCAGAAGTCCCTCACTAAGTACTAGTTTAAGACTCAAGACTACGTTCTCGAGTGATAACCTCAACTCAAAAAGTTGTATATGATATCTCTTTGTCCTTGATGCTAATATTTTAACTCCAAACCTTGTACTTGTTCCCTAACTCAAAATTTGTCTAATATGATATAAAATGTTAAGTCATTTTGAATATGGATTTTATTACTATAATTTTTAAAATTTAGAACAATATATTCATAGTTGCAATTTGATTTTCTGCAAGATTTTTGGAATAATATCTTCAAAGTTGCAATCTGATTTTCTACAAGATTTTTGTATTAATATCTTCAAAGTTGCAATCTAATTTTCTGCAAGATTTTTGTAATAATATCTTCATAGTTGCAATCTGATTTTCTGCAAGATTTTTTTTGAAATATGACCTTCGTAATTTTAGTGTCTTTTCATATGTTTGAGAGAATAAGTAAAATTCTTTAAATTCAGAAACAACCAATCAAAAATTCTGCCATATCTGTAAATATAATAGTTGGTTAACGAGAACCTTATCATTTTCTTTCTTGGATTCATGTTTTTCATATTTTCAACGATTAAATTAGTAAGGCATTAATAATTTAATTATGGTTTTCATTGTTGGCTCATGTTATTTGGGACATGCATGTCACATTGTACCATCACACTCTCACAATAAATATCGAATGATGAAGTGGCTGAGCAAGCCTTTTAAAGGTTCAAGTCACATTTAAGTGTCAGGTGGACACTACGTAGGGGTGCATTTGGAGATGATAATGTAATTTGGCATGTGCCCTCTAATGCCACGTTAATCCCCAATTCATCAGAGTGTATTGTATTTTAAACTTCAATCTTCTATCTGTTAGCTCTAACAAAGTTAGCATCATTCTAGTGATTAATTTGAAATTGTATTTTAGTGGAAAAATTCACTATTTTTGGTGGAATAGTTCATAATTTATTATGGTCTTTTTTTGAAAGTGTACTAGTCACGATGATAAATGTGTGGTTTAATTCAGAGGGTCCTCAGTTCTTTCTAGATATGCTTTTCATCATTTGATTTGAATACTTCTCTAGTGCTTTACCTTCATATTTTATCCCCTACACAATTGCTCCTGAGGTCCATGTTATGTTTATTGGTTGTTTCTGTGGAAATTTTTCCTAAGGTTATGCAAGGTAAATCCAAATGAGAAAAATACTATTTTACATATTGGTATTTGTTCAAGGAATTGTTGTGTGATACTTTAATTTCATAAATCTAGATTTCTATTTTGTTATCTATATCAATATATAAGAACATGCCTATGGATTTTTCATATTTCTCAAATTGTAAAGTTGTTCCTTTCCTGTTGCATGTTCTTTTATATTGTTATTTATTGTAACAGGTACTGTGAACAAGATTTGAAGTACAAGGTAGTATCTGCAAAGCTACGCATGTCGATGAGGAGACCAGTAGTGTATTTGACTATGTCCTCTGGCAACCATCAATCAATAATTTGTCTATGGCATGCTTGGTGGTGCTGTCTATAGATATATTGCTATGGATGTCTAGAAAAATTCCATGAAATTATGCACTTTGTATAGATTGGGGTGGGATAATAAGAAACTTTTTTTAATATCCAAAGGTGATAAAAAACAAGTGCATTCCATTGACAAGTAATCTAAAGATGAGTGCTTGTTATGAATGAATACTGGTAAAGTGCACACTTAGAAATTAGAATAAGAAATATACTTGTTAGCACTGGAAAGATGAACCATGCAAGTTTACTTTAGAAATTAGACCTTGCCATTGGTTCCAGTATTTCCATGAGATAATGATTAGTTGGGATGTGGCAAGGTTGTTGTTATAGCCTACATATGCTAATATGTGCACATTATGGACTTCAAATTTCAATATAGTGTGGCCAACCTTAACACAGGTTCATACCCTATTTCACTATAAATATCAATCCAAATTTTATTACTCATCTTATGTTATTATCTAATTTCCTTAGTGATGTAAACCTACTTCATCAAAGTCAATAGATGTTAGGAGCTTCATTAGTTCGATCCTGTACATTTCAGTGATTCAACATTTGTGGTTGACATTAATTGTATTCCTTCCATTCCTAGATGTTGAGAATGCAACAAGATGACAGAGCTTAGTGGAAAGAAGTCGCCTTCACTAAGTGGGCCCGCAGGGTATTTTTTGCGCAAAGTCTATTTTTAGACTATGTCTATTTTTAGACATGTCGATCATGATTCTATGAGTTGCAGGATGCTATTTGTTGAGGGATGGTTAAGTTGGAAAAATATATGGACTTCTATTTTTAGACATACTGGGAGGAATCTATTTTTATATTGCCAGTCTAAAAATAGATATGTCGAATATTATTAGCTCTTAATAATATTTGGACTATAAAAATTATCTTATCCTCTTGGAGCACTTCAGTTTGATGCCTGGATGTAGCACATGCAGCTGACAGAAGGAATTACGCTATTCTTAGCGTCTAAGTGGAGCTATTGCATGATGAATTCAGTTAGAACTCATGTGAGTGATTTTGATGGAGTTGATTGAGGAGTTGATGGAGTTGTGTTCAGTTTAACTCAGTTAAACATAGTTGAGCTAGTTGTATCTAGTCTAACTGATTGATACACTAGTGGAAGTGGTGTGAATTAATTAATAATTAATTCACTAATTAATTAATAATTAATTCACTAATTAATCAACTAATGAACATATCAGTTAACTTCAGTGCATGGACAGTTTCAGTGGAGATCAGTGATGGAGGTAGGTGAAAGAGCAGGTTGACTATCAGTTGTGACTATACTGGTGCATGAGATTTGCACACACATTGATGGAGAAGCCAATGAGGATTTTGCAGTACATCTTGGTGGGATTCGAACTTGGATCTAATGATTATCCATATTGGATTGCGCAGTAGAGGTTGGCTAACAGGTGGAGGATATTTGAGCATGTGACTTGCTTGATCTGAGCTTGTGTAGTGTGTAGCATGTGAGATAGTGCTGAGAGCTTGTGAGGGGCTTTGTGCTATGTATTGTTACATGAAATCTATCATTATAATATATAGATAGTTGGGGGTTTTCAGCTTTAAGCTTTCCCATTACATACTGTGTTTATATGTGTGATTGATTATGTGGTTTTAATGTGCGCATGCGATTGTTTAATTTTCCACAATTAATGATCAATAGTAGAAGAGGTTATGTATTATGCATGAAGCTCAAATAGTGTGTGATCAGGATAATCTCGGTGAATAATTTAACAGTTATTCAAATTTCTACATGGTATCGGAGCAATATTGATCATTGGAGCAATTGCAAAACATTGAAGCGGTTGAGTTTTGTGCTGGTGGAATTCGAATTTGCAGCAGTGTTTTCTTGGTGTCGAAGTTGAGATGTCTTTCAACGGATTGCAATTGGAGTATGCCCTTGAGGGCAGCTCGAATTATATTGCATGGAAGGACAGGATGGAGGCGGTGCTAGATGACAATGGGTTGAAGGAGTTCATAGATGCTGAAGTCCCAAAGCCTACTTCTAGCGATGCTGCCGTAATTGAGGCTTGGAAAAATAAGACAACAAAGTTTCGAAGGATTCTGTTGGAGGGCGTGAAGGATCACATAGTGTCCGACCTGCATGGTAAGGCTTCTCCATTCTTGATGTGGAAAGCCTTGACAGATTTATTCCAAAGCAAGAGCGACCAAAGGAAGTTGGCGCTCAAGGATAGACTCAGAAACATAAATATGGAGAAAGGCGACAGTATGCCCAAGTACCTCACGAAGTTCATCCAATGCAGGGATGAGCTGGGAAGTGTGGGGGTGATTGTAGATGATGAGGACTTGGTGAGCTTGGCTCTCCTTGGGCTTCCGAAGAGTTGGCATTCCTATCAGGACTCTGTCAATGGTCGGGAGAAATTGCCAGGATGGGAGCGACTTTGGTCGGATCTTGTGCAAGAGGAGATAAGGCGGAGTAATAGGGACGGATCTTCATCAAGGAACTTTGATGAAGAGAATTGCGCTTTGAATACCAAAGCAAAGAAGGGGAAGAGCAAGAAAGCTTCTCATTCCGGTGCGAAAGGCAAGAAGGAGGACATGTCCAAGGTGAAGTGCTTTCACTGTCACCAAAACGGACATTACGCTACAAATTGTCCGCAGAAGAAGAAAAATAAGCAAGCTTCTGGATCTGCAGCTGGAGAGGCCTTAGCCTCGCAGTTTGAGCTAGATTTTTCGCTGATCGCATGCTTGGTCTCAAGTGTGGCGGGATCAGTGTGGTTTCTGGACAGTGGTGCGTCTTTTCACATGACAGGAGATCGAGATTTGTTTACTGATTTGGATGAGAAAGATCTTGGAGTGCACATCGAGATGGGCGATGATGGTAGATACAGTGCGACCGGTATCGGTACCATTTCCTTTGAGAGGGAGTCTGGTAAACCCTTCGTATTGAAGGAAGTGATGCATGTTGCAGGATTGAAGAAGAATCTTATCTCTGTGGCGATGTTAGAAGACAAGGGATATGATGTTGTCTTTAGCGAGGGAAAGGATTTCCTGCGCAGTAAGGAAACTGGTGAGACCTGGAGGATAGGGGTTCGAGTTAAGAACCTTTATCAACTGCAGGTAGATGGCTGCGCAGCAATGGCATGCAAGGCAGAAGGAGTGGTGAGCCGGGATGATGGTGAGTTGTGGCACCGGAGATTGGGTCACCTTCACCATGGAGCTTTGAAGATACTGCAGCAGATTTCTACTGGGCTTCCTAAAGGCACTCTTGCGTAGTGAGATCAGTGCAAGGGGTGTACCTTGGGAAAATTTGTGAAAGCCTCCTTTCACGAGAAGGATAGTCGCAACACGACGATCCTTGAGAGAATTCACACAGACGTGTGTGGACCTTTCTCAGTAGCTTCGACAGCAAAGCACAGGTATTATGTGATATTTTTTGATAATTTTTCTCGTAAGTGCTGGATCTTCTTCATGCAGAAGAAGAGCGAGACATACTCAAAGTTTCGTGAGTTCAAGGCACTGGTTGAGAAATAATCGGGGAAGTAGGTGAAGGCTCTTAGGAGCGACAATGGTGGTGAATTCATCTCTGGCGAATTCAAGGACTTTTGCAGCATAGAAGGAATTCGAAGAGAGCTCATAGCACCTCATAACCCATAGTAGAACGAGGTTGCTGAGCGGAAGAACAGAACGATCGTGGGTGCTGCATATCAAATTTTAAGAGGAGAAAGCCATGAAGTGTTCGCTTGAGAGGAAGCCACACTTGCATGCATATGAGGAGCTATTAGTTCCTAAGGATGAGCTTTAGGAGGTGGATCAGCCACAAGAGGAAGTTCATGGAGTGGAAGAGACCACTCATGCAGCGCCAACCATCAGAGGGCAGAAGCGCACTACAGAAGCTGAGCGACTGGCTCAAGATGCAGAGAAGGTTGTAGGAGCACCTACATCACAGTGCAGACAGAGACAGTCACCTGATCGGTACACTGGATACATGGCTCTTGTGAGCAAGTGTATCGTGAAAGAGCCATCCTCTTTCGAGGAAGCTATGGAGGATCCTGCATGGGTAGATGCCATGGTGGAAGAGTATGATTCGATTGTCAGAAATAGTGCATGGGAGATTGTCCCAAGACTGGGAGGGAAATCAGTGGTGGGTTCGAGATGGATCTACAAAGTGAAGCAGGCAGCTGACGGGAGTGTGGAGAAGTACAAGGCAAGATTTGTTGCCCGAGGCTTCTCACAGATAGAGGGGATCGATTATGAGGAGACCTTTGCACCTGTCGCAAGGTATTCTTCCATACGAACGATCCTAGCTCTCTCAGCGCAGATGGGGTGGCACATCCATCAGATGGATGTGAAGACTGCGTTCCTCAACGGAGTCATTGAGGAGGAGGTGTACATAGAGCAGCCCGAAGGTTTCAAGATCTTCAGCAGCGAGTCGCATGTGTGCAGGCTCAAGAGAGCGTTGTATGGGTTGAAACAAACACCTCGTGCTTGGTACACACGGATAGACAGTTATTTCACCGGACTTGGATTCTCCAAGAGTGAGGCGGATCCTAACCTATACCAGATTGTGGTGGAGGGTAAGTTGCTGATCATTGTACTTTATGTAGATGATTTGATTTTGACAGGTGATGAGCTGTTGATACTCTCATGCAAGGAGGATCTTGCAAAAGAGTTTGAGATGAAGGACTTGGACCTCCTTCATTATTTCCTGGGATTGGAAATTTGGCAGCGTAGTGGTGGACTGTTTGTTTCTCAGGGTAAGTATGCTCGGGAGATACTGGAGAAGTTCAACATGCATGGCTGCAAGCTTGTTGATACTCCTCTTCCTGGTGGTTGGAGGAAGGAGGATGCTACTTCGGCGGAGGTAGTGGATGCCACTGTTTATCGACAGTTGGTGGGGTCGCTTATGTATCTGGTCAATACATGACCCCATATATGCTATGCAGTTAACCAGCTTTCACAAGCTATGGTTAAGCCAACCAAGCTCTTCTGGAAGGCAGGCAAGCATGTATTGCGTTATCTCAGAGGCACATCGGGATGTGGATTGTGGTACAGATAGGAGGATGAGGTGAGGCTATGTGGCTTCATGGATGCAGATTGGGTAGGGAGCCCAACAGACAGAAAGAGCACATCTGGAGGGATTTTCAGTATCGGGTCGACGACAGTTTCTTGGTACAGCAGGAAGCAGAGATCCGTGGCACTCAGTTCAGCAGAGGCCGAGTATATGGCAGCGAGTTTGGCTGCATGCGAGGCTATATGGATGAGGAAGATCCTGGTCGGGTTGTTCGGTTCACACTTGGAGCCTACTGTGATTTATTGTGATAACCAGAGTTGCATCAAACTCTCGGCTAATCCAGTATTTCATGATAGATCCAAACACATTGACATCCGGTATCATCATATCAGAGATTATGTGCAGCGGAGGATCATGTTACTTTCATACATTCCTACGGAGGATCGGGATGTTGATATCTTGACGAAGGTGCTCACCAGGAGAAAATTCGAATACCACAGGGGCAGGATAGGGGTTGTAGATAATCCGTATCTTGTTGAGAGGGAGTGTTGAGAATGCAACAAGATGACAGAGCTTAGTGGAAAGAAGTCGCCTTCACTAAGTGGGCCCGCAGGGTATTTTTGGCGCAAAGTCTATTTTTAGACTATGTCTATTTTTAGACATGTCGATCATGATTCTATGAGTTGTAGGATGCTATTTGTGGAGGGATGGTCAAGTTGGAAAAATAGATGGACTTCTATTTTTAGACATACTGGGCGGAATCTATTTTTAGATTGCCAGTCTAAAAATAGATATGTCGAATATTATTAGCTCTTAATAATATTTGGACTATAAACATTATCTTATCCTCTTGGAGAACTTCAATTTGATGCCTGGATGTGGCACATGCAGCTGACAAAAGGAATTACGCTATTCCTAGGGTCTAAGTGGAGCTATTGCATGATGACTTCAGTTAGAACTCATGTGAGTGAGTTTGGTGGAGTTGATTGAGGAGTTGATGGAGTTGTGTTCAGTTTAACTCAGTTAAACATAGTTGAGCTAGTTGTATCTAGTCTAACTGATTGATACACTAGTGGAAGTGGTGTCAATTAATTAATAATTAATTCACTAATTAATGAACTAATGAACACATCAGTTTACTTCAGTGCATGGACAGTTTCAGTGGAGATCAGTGATGGAGGTAGGTGAAAGAGCAGGTTGACTATCAGTTGTGACTATACTGGTGCATGAGATTTGCACACACATTGATGGAGAAGCCAATGAGGATTTTCGTAGTACATACTGGTGGGATTTGAACCTTGATCTCATGATTATCCATATTGTATTGCACAGTAGAGGCTGGCTAACAGGTGGAGGAGATTTGAGCATGTGACTTGCTTGATCTGAACTTGTGTAGTGTGTAGCATGTGAGATAGTGCTGAGAACTTGTGAGGAGCTTTGTGCTATTATTGTTACATGAACTCTATCATTATAATATACAGATAGTTGGGGGTTTTCAGCGTTAAGCTTTCCCATAAACACTGTGTTTATATGTGTGATTGATTATGCGGTTTTAATGTGCGCATGCGATTGTTTAATTTCTGCAATTAATGATCAATAGTAGAAGAGGTTATGTATTATGCATGAAGCTCAAATAGTGTGTGATCAGGATAATCTCGATGAATAATTTAACTATTATTCAAATTTCTACACTAGATTACCATTACAACATGCTGGAGTTTGTTAGTGTTATTTTTTTTAGTGAACTAGAAGGAAGCACTAAACAAATGGTCCCCAATGCAAGGATTTCATGAAGAAATAACTTCTACAAAGAAAATACCGAAAAAAGTGACATATATAGTTTTGAAGTGGTGATCTTGGAGCCGGTGATGGGAAGACAACCAATAGATTGAGAAATTGGAGAGGATGAAGATCTTGTGAAGTGGGTGTGCAATAAAATAGAGAAAAATGATGGATTTCTTCAAGTGTTGTATCTTGAGTTTGTGGACTGCTTCAAGGAGGAAATGACCATGGTTCTGAAAGTACGACTCCTTTGCATAAGCACCTTTCCCATCAACTGGCCAACAATGAAGAGAGTCGTACATTTGTTGCAGGAAGCCAATACTGAGCACAAGGCCAAGGCAACTGCCAAGGATGAAAAATAGTCTCTTCACTAGTACATGGAACCCACATTTTGCATTTTATAGGGATGATGGTAATTGTATTTGGCCTAGAATGTTCTTCTTTATGTGGCCTCCATATTTACTTCCACTTTGTAGCTTCTAAGTTTGTTTAGAGTTTGTTCATGTATAACCTTTTGAATCTAACCTTATACTAATAGCCAAAATAGAATCTTGTCTCTATAACGCTTTGGGCATCATTCCCCATGCCAATTCAATGGTTAGAGGGTGCATATATCTACTTAGTTGTGGGCCATTGTGTTGTTGTGTTTTTGATAAAATGACCCTCCAAGCTAATAATTGTGGTGGGCTAGTTAAGACATATAATTTTCTCCCTATTAAACACCATGAGAAGAGCACAAATTGATACCATTGTCATCATCATATATGTTAGTGTCTTATTATTGATCTCCTCTTGCTCTACTCTCCTTGGGCACAAACATTTAATTGTAAACCAAAACACTGAAGCTTTCAATGTAATATAGGTGGAAATAAAGATGATTTTAGTGGTTTTTGCCTGAGATTCTCATTATCCTGTTGTTATAAATGGTTATTTCGTAGAAATTTAATTATGGCCTCTAGTCATTTTAAAATTGTATTATAACATGAAAATGCTCATTTCTAAAATTTACGTGTTTTTAAACACTCCTTGAATTAAATCTCAATCAGTGTGTATTTAACTATTCTCCGTATTAAATCTTGACATGACAGGACAAAAAAATTGTAACAAGAAAATCATGTTCCTTCTTGAAATTATAAACATATTTAATCATTAGTATTTTTGGTAAATATTAAGTATTTAATCATGAATAGTTTTGGTAAATAATAGGTATCATAGAGTAAATTAATCAATTGAGTGATTGTCTTTTCATTATGTATATTGAATATCATATTTATTCTTATTGTCTTTTATTATGTATATCGAACATGTTATTTCTAGCAACTTTTGATATTCCTAGATCTTCTATTCCTTTGGTGTATGTTTGCACCTTTAGGGGCAATTGCTAGTTTAAAGTGTAATTCTTTAAAGGGTGCTAGCTCAATAAAAGAGCACCTGCTTTACAAGCAGAAGGTTGGTGGTTTGATTCCATCGTGCCCTGATATTCATAGGAATGGCCGCGATCTGTTTTTAGTGACAGATTCTCTTTTGACCATCACCAATGAGCTTATGGTGACATTTTTCGACCCTCACCAAAATATGAAATGGTGATGGTCAACAAACACAACCATATATACACATCAATAGTGACGACCATGAAAGTTCCATCGCCATAAATCGTTGTTGTTGATATGAAATGGCGAGGGTTATTTTTTTTCATTACAGTCATTATTCGTGACGGACCTTGATGTCACCAATGAGCTTATCATGAAATTTTTTGACCCTCACCAAATATGAAATGGTGACGGTCAACGAACATCACCATATATATGCACCAATAGTGACGGCCATGAAAGCTCCATAAAAAAAAATCGTTGTTTTTCATATGAAATGGTGACAGTCACTAACCGTCATTATAATCAATATTCGTGATAGAACTTGAATGTCACCACATCACATACTTTCGGTGACGCTACCTTTGGTGACGTTCAATTTTTTGGTGATGGAGGCTATTGTCTGTCACCATTTCTCATATGAAATGGTGACGATCACTATCCGTCATTATAAATCATTATTTGTGACAGAACTTGAATGTCACCACAACACCTATACTTTCGGTGACGCCGCCTTTGGTGACGTTCAATTTTTGGTGACGAATTCTCTTTTGACCCTCACCAATGAGCTTATGGTGACATTTTTCGCCCCTCACCAATGTCATTTTTTCTTGTAGTGCCCTTTCATGTATTTAAAATCCTTTAATAATTAAACCAACCTAAACTAGTTCAATTCGCTCATCACAAGAGAACCTAAAGCAATAGTAATATCACTATCAACTCTATCTATCTCAGAGAATCCAATGACCATGTCTCTTTACTCTAAAATACTCCCATTAGATACAAACTTAGAATCAATCTCAACATCATCTTTTATCAATTTATCATGCCTATACTCCTCTCGATAACTAGAAGGCCAACATAAGGAAGAAGTTATTCTAACATGACTAATATATCTTATAGGGGGTTTACTTTCCCTCACAAAATATTTGTATGTTAATACCTACTCTCAAGCCTCCTATCATGTCAGAGTGATCCATATCAATGTATTTTATGTTGGGGTAGAAGGCTACAACATATAAAACCCTATTCTCATCTCATTTCCCTTTGAATTTCACTTATCTGAAGTCTTTGAATCCATCCATGGAAAAATAATCTCCACATTCTCCTCAATAAATGAAGGAAAATCCTGCTAACTAGAATATTTCACATTATCGTCAAATATCATAAGATTTCACATTATAATTAAATATTACATCTCTACTCACCACAATCTCCCCTTGTATTGGATTTTTGATCATGTAAGTGGTAGAAGTATCATTATATCCATCAACACAAGATGCTATGATGTTTTAATTGATTTTTAACTGATCCCCACAACATATCACAATGCATGTGCCTCTTAAAAGCTAAAATGATCTTCCAACCTTCTATTATAATGTAAAAGTACCACTAGAGAAACATGTAATATATAAACATCACATTCTATGAACCCTCTAGCGAAATTCCTTAGACTAGCTAGACTACAATCACAAACGCTACAGAACCATCCCTCGAAGACAGTTATATGTCAATTTATATATGTCATTCAAGACACTCAAATAATATCATTATTCAAACTAGGAACACATGGAAGATAACCTAGCTTAAGAACATCACTTAAAGGCATCTACAAGGAAATGAAATCAAATCCTTTCGCATGTTTATGTTGTCGATAGAAAAAGTTGAAGGATATATCAGTAAAAAGGAAATAATTGTGATCTGTGTATGTTGAGACAATAATGGATAATTAGAAACATCACAAATCCTAGATTTGGATTGTGGATGCATGTAGTAAGACATGGGAAAGACACTGAAGGAAAGGTTTCTTGGTAGAGACAGTGTGGTATCTGGATTCAATAATACAATGTGTTGAATCATGTGTATATGTGCACATGTTATGTGTATGTGGCATTGTGTACATCTTGTGTTGTAATGAAATATATCCTAACAACCATCTATGTTGGCACCAAAGCTTCCTTCACTATCCACATCTAATTTCTACAATGTGATCTCTCATTCATTAAATAAATTCAGTAAATGTTTAAGCTTCAGTATATATCTTGTGTTTCCGATGTTTTCTCTAATAATATATCCCCACACAAATAAATTGATAATGAAAGATGATCAGTGAGTTCAATAGTTCTTTTGATGGATACTACATTGATGGACATTGTGATTTGATGGTGTTTTTTTTGACACCTTGGAATTTTCCTCCTGAAAAGGCATTCCAAGAACCTAATATTTCAATAATGACTCCTCTATTAAGGCAAGTATCAATCCAAATGGAATTATATATTTTTTTAAATGTTAAATATGTTATTTGTAATTATTTCGATGAATTGCATTAATGACAATTAACTTTATAAAAGTGTGAATCATTTATATTCAATAGATCAAATCATGATAGCTCAATAATGACAATGATGCTTGTGCAAATATTTTATAAGCATGTGTCTATTATATTAATTTCCATAAATAAATAAAAATTGTGAGCTATTTTACCATTCTATAAATACTATATGATTTTGAAGATGGATTGACAATAATAAACTAAAACTCTTATAATTTAAAATTATTAAAATTGGAAACTTAAACAAATAATTATGTCTTTCCCTTAAATGGATAATTATGTCTTTAAAAGGAGACTTACATATCCACCATGCCCAAACGATTACAGGTTGCACAATGATACCAAATAGAGACCTCAATGAGATAAAATTTTCCCACAAAATAAACCCACCTAGGACTAGGTCCAATAGAGAATTGAACTGAAGACACCCTAGACGCTTAAGCAATAGGAAGAGAAAAAGCCCCTAAGGCAAAAAGGAATTTCCACTCGAAAGATGTCAGTCACACTGCCTCATCCCCAAACTAAAAAGACCACAAAAAAAAACTTGAAACCTTGAACCCAAAAAAACATGCAATTGCAACCAGACTCACAACACCCTTTGAAAGAAATACTCCAAACAAAACCACAACCAGATAACAATAGATACATGAGAGCCACATAACACTAGGCCAAGAAAGCGGAGAGGAGAGCGTGGAACTAGGGTTTGAGAGGAGAGCGCGGACAGGCGCAAGCAAGGAAGGGCACGACAGGCAGCCGCCTCGGCGGCCAAGCTTTGAGTAATGGCGGCCTCCTCAGGAGGAGGGGCGACACCCACGTACAGGAATGTCACCAGCGGTGACCATGTGCTGCGTCCAGACCACCAGGCAACGGCACAACAAAGAACAGGCCCTGTTTTAGGAGCAGATTGGCAAGCAAAAATGAAGGGTCAATGTCTGCCGAGGGCAACCAAGAAGCCGAGGTTTGTGATTCCTACATCAAAGTTAGATGAATATAGACACTATATGAAGAATCATGCTCTGATCTGTAAGTTTATAGGTATTTGGCCTTCGGAGAAAGATTTATTAAAATGGATTCAAATAAAATGGCAGCCCAAGGGTCACATTGATCTAAAGTTTGGGGCCAAAGGATTTTTTACAGTTATTTTTTCAAACTTAAATGATAAAGAACGCATTTTTGAAGGAGGTCCCTATTTCTATAGCAATGCGGGGCTCTTCCTACGCCAATGGGAGGAATGCTACAACCCAGAACAAGAGCAGTTTCTGGCAGCTCCTGTTTGGGTTCGGTTATTCGGGCTGCCCATTGATTTTTGGGACCCTGAAATTTTGGAGGGAATAGGCAATTCGCTAGGTAATTTTGTTAAAATAGCAGAGTCCACAGCCCGTGGTCGCTACACATCGTTTGCAAGAATATGTGTGTACATGAATATATCTGAGCCCCTGCGTGAGATGATAGAACTGGAATATGAAGGAAAAGTGTGGCTACAGCTTTTAGATTATGAACATATCCCGTTTCGATGCAGACGCTGTCATGAATATGGCCACCTGTACAAATATTGTCCCCTAAATGAAGCGCAACAGCAACCACACCAAGCAAACAGATCAGATGAGAAAAATCGTCAAACAGAGGATGGGTTCATAACAATTAACTCCCGCAGAAGACCTCCAAGAGCAAAGAATAATGGACCAGGATTAGCAACAAAGCAAAACCTTCAAAAAACGGCTACAGTAAACAGGTATGAGGTCCTACAGAAGGAAGGAGAGGCAACAACAGCGCAAGAGGAAGATGAATCGAAAATGCTTGAAAATGAAGAAGACAGTAAACCAGAGGGGAATGCAGTAGAGAACCAAAAACCACAGTCATCCAAACGGAAAGCTGGACAGGAGACAGAAAACCAGGAAGAAAAGAAAATGCCAGAACTGACCCCAATGGAGGTGGAGCAGCCCAAAGAAGACTTCAGTGCAAAAGAAAAATTGTTGAAACGTCTACTGTTTGAATGGAGGAATCTTGATGACCGTTTCATCCCAGAAGATCAAAAGAAACTGTATAAAGAGACATTTGAGAATTACCTCACAGTACAGGCCCAGAAAGAAAGTCAAGAAAAAGAACAAACATCAGGTAAGAAGCCAGTACCTCCAAAGCCAGCAAAAAAAAGAGGACGTAGAACGCTGCAAGAATCTATACAAATAGTAGGTGAATCTATGATAAATACATGAAGGATAATGCCGTTAACAACGGTGTTTCAACAAATCCCTAAACACACATAATGAAAGTGCTCTCTTGGAACATAAGGGGTCTCAATAGTAAGGGGAAGCAGAGAAACTTGAGGAAGAGATTGCAAGAGGAAAAACCACAGGTCATGCTCATTCAAGAAACAAAGGTAACAGGACACAACCTAGAAGAAATAATCCAGTCTTTAAAATTGCAAGACCAAGCAATGGCCATAGATTCAGTAGGCACTTCAGGCGGCCTAGCAATCTTATGGAATACAGCTAAAATTACTGCAAATGGGTGGATCAGTCTACCTAGGATTCTAACAAAAACCTTCAGACAAATAGGCGCGGAAGAAAGAATTCTCATATCAGCAGTATACGGACACCCAATTCCAGGAGAGCGAGCGGCTTTTGTACAGAGTATACGCACACTAAAAACATTACATGATGCACAGTACTGGCTGATAGGTGGAGACTTCAATATGATATCGGACTTATCAGAGAAAAAAGGAGGTATAAGAAGGGAAGACCCTGATATGATACTATTCAGAGATCTAATAACAGACCTAAGACTAGTTGATATCCCAATGATCAATGGAAAGTTTACATGGAATAACAGAAGAGGACAAAGATTCCAGGTAGCATCTCGACTGGATCGTTTTCTCGCCTCAGAAGCTTTTATAAGTCAGGACAAGTACTTTGAAGCAGCAATTCTTCCAACCTTGGGATCGGATCATTGGCCAATCCGACTAGAAGTGGATGTCAAGGCAAGCCCTCATAACTGACCTTTTCGTTTTGAACAGTTCTGGCTAAGAGACTTGGGCTTCATGGATAAAATTAAAAACTGGTGGAGCACAATACAAATAAGAGGGCGAAATAAAATGCATTCCTTTCAACTTCGTCTAAAACAATTAAAGGAGGAAATAAAGAAATGGAACAGAGATGAATTTGGGAATATACACCAGGAACAAATCCAACTAACAACAAAAATGAAGGAAATATAGCAACAGATAATTCTACAAGGCCGGACGCCAAAACTTGTGCTTGAAGAAGGTACCACACTCAATCAACAGGAAGAGAGACGCAAACAAGAAGAGATCTTGTGGAAACAAAAGTCGAGGATACAATGGCTTAAGGAAGGAGACCGCAACACAAAGTTCTTCCATAACGCCATGTTGCAACGACGCCAGCATAACAGAATTTTCTCTTTGAAAACGGCCAATGGGGAAAGGAAAATAAAACATGAAAACATAGAGGAGGAGCTAGTGAATCACTTTAGAGACCGACTCACAGAACCCCAACCTAATCGGAAAACAGCGATTGAAAAAATTACGGCTCATATCCCAACACTTATCACTAGAGAGCAAAATTTGGCTTTGCTAAGAGAAATAACGCTAAAGGAGGTGGAGGAGGTGGTTTTGAACATGCCCAAGAACAAAGCTCCGGGACCAGACGGATTTACGAGCGAATTCTTCATATCAGCTTGGCCATTCATGGGCCCAGACATTTTGGAAGTCGTAGAGGAATCACGCAGATTAAAAACGGTATACCCAGCAATGAATGCAACCTTTATCACTCTTATCCCTAAGCACAAAGAGGCAGATACAGCAGAAGGGTTTAGGCCAATAGCGCTATGCAATGTTATTTATAAAATTATCTCAATGATCATGGTAAATAGACTAAAACCTTTATTGCCTACTCTCATTTCCCCGGAACAGACAGGTTTTGTGAAAGGACGACAAATCCTTGATGGTATAATCACAGCTCAGGAAGCCATGCACTCACTTAAAACTGATAAACGAAGAGGTCTGCTTATTAAGTTAGATCTATCGAAAGCATATGATCGCATAAGTTGGCAATATCTGATGCAGGTATTAAGAGCTTTCGGTTTTGAAGAACGATGGATTCAATGGCTGAGATCTTTCATGACTTCCGCCCACTATTCAATTTTAGTTAATGGCAGTCCGACAACCCCTTTTCAGAGCTCCCGAGGTCTTCGCCAAGGGGATCCTCTTTCCCCATTCTTATTTATAATAGCAGCTGAAGGCCTAGGCAGACTCCTCAAAGCACATTTAGCAGAAGGAAAGTTACAAGGATTGAAATTATGGGGACCGAACCTCTCATTGACTCACCAGCAGTTTGTAGACGATGTTTTATTGTTTGGTCAGGCAACTCTGAAGGAATGTAAAGCAATTCAAAAAACTCTAAATATGTTCATGGCAGCTTCAGGGACATAAGTGAATAATGGTAAGTCGAATGTCTATTTTTTTAACTGCCCAATAGAGAGTTAGACCTTTCTTTCTAGAACACTGGTATTCCAATGTGGATCATTTCCAATGAAATATCTAGGAATGAATCTGCATCCTGGACCAAGCAGAATAGCTGATTGGCAGGACACCTTACTCAGAGTAACCAATAGGATTCATAATTGGGCTTTCAGGTCATTAAATGCGCCAGGACGACTCATCCTCTTAAAGACAGTGTTGCAAGCTCTACCGATCTACCAACTGTCTACAAGAGCATGTCCAAAAGGAATTTGTTCAAAATTGGTAGGGCAATTCAAAAAAATCTTATGGCAGGGAGCTCAAGCTAATAGGAAATGGGCTCTCCTCTCTTGGGAAAAATTGTTAAAATCAAAAGCAACATGCGGATTGGGCCTAAGGGATCCATCTATCTTAAATAATGTGATGGGAGCAAAGCTATGGTGGAGATGGGTGCAGGGAGGCACAGATCTCTGGAAGACTATTTGGACAATCAAATACGACATGCCTCAAACCATATCAGGCCGCTTAAAGACAGACATTACACCCAAAGGATCCCCAATCTGGAATCTAGCAGCACTCAACAGATACTTAATAAGGTCGCACATCTTTACAAGTAATCCCAACCAACGACTTCTACAGCATTATTGGCACCACAACAATCCAGATCAGTGGAGGAACTGGAAAGACAAAACTACCTGGTTGACAACTCCAGAAACCCAGCAATGGGGCAACTTAGCTAAGGAACTTAAAACACGGAAAATTAGGAAAGCAGGAGGACCAGACATACTTAGATGGGGATATATGACAAAAGTACTATTCACAATAAAAGAAGGCTATATGATTCAATCGCAACAAGGCCTTCAGGCAGGCAGACCTCTGTGAAAAAAATCTGGGCATTAAAACACTGGCCAAAGGTAGAGTACTTCATATGGTTGGTCAGCCACAACAGGATTTTGACTTGGGAGAACCTTCAAAAACGAGGAATGATAGGTCCCTCTCGATGCTTCCTATGTCAAGAAGAGCAGGAAACGACATACCATCTCCTCATTTCCTGTCCTTTTGTGCAACAGCAGTGGCAAAAATTGGAAAACCTGTTCAGACAAACGGACAAAGATAACACCAGCATAATCGAGACAATCAGGAAATGGAAAAAAGGTAAATTTCAATGCCAAGTGGTCAACAGAGCATGGAACCTCTCATTTGGATTCCTTATATGGAACACATGGAAAGAAAGGAACAACAGAATTTTTAAAGACATAAAGCTTCCAATACAGCAAATCTGGCAAAGAACCATTGAGAATATTCGAGAAACCATCCTCAGTGAAAGCTGGACAGACGAAGATTGGAAAGTGGTAGGTTTTGAAGTCCAAGTTCTTGAATATTTAAATCTAAAACCCCGAATGTTATATAAGCACTTATGGAAGTTTAGACCACCAAGAGAAACTACCGATGATCATTGGGCACCCCCCTCACTCAGGGTTCATTAAGCTAAATTATGACGGAGCTTCTAAAGGCAATCCGGGGCAGGCAGGAGCAGGGGGAATCTTTCGCAATTCGCAGGGGACTGTATGCCGGTTTTATGCTTTAGACCTGGGCCATGCAACGAACAATGAAGTGGAATTAACTGCAGTTCAACAAGGTATTATCATTGCAATCCGTGAAAATTATCATAAACTTATAATCGAAGGAGACTCTGCCCTTGTAACAAATATTCTCCGGAAATTGCAACAAGGAACACCTTGGGAGAAAATAACCCAAAGTTGGAGGACAACAGGTCTCATTCAAGAAATAAGTCATTTGCTGAAGAGGATTCAATACATGGTGCCAAAACATATCAAGAGGAAAGGAAATGCAGCTGCAGATTACCTTGCAAATTGGGGATGCAAGAATAATGATAGAGCAATCGATGCTCGACCCATAGATGCAATCTGGGAGGTTGAATTATACCCCCTACAAGTGATTGTAAATAAGGATCTTCAGACCCCCGATCGGGGTGAACACCTGGCGAACTAGCATCGACCATACCAATGATGGTGGTGGGATCTAGTACGAGGCAAGTTAACTTAATAATGGGCCATTGGGATCACAACCAAAGCCAGGACAGGAACGAGCGAAGTTTAATGAGATCCCAGATCAGCCAGGCTGTGCTGTCAGTCGGAGGACAGCCTCACTCTTGCATGTAAGTTTCCTCTTTAACCCCCTCCATGCAGCCTTGCTATGCTTATTGCATGCAAACGCTGGAGTAAGGCAGGAGGAGAAGACGCGCAGCGAGGCTCTGTTCGGTAAATCGACTGGGTGGTGGTATGTTCATAACCTCTTCTTTCTTATGAATATGGATAATCTTGCTCTTGCCCAGAATTGTTGGTGGCATATTTGGATAGATAGTACTGGTAATGTAATTTATGATTCTGGTTTACCTACTCAAAAGATAGTGAAACCATGTTTTCGCGACCCATGCAACCGGCGGCCGCCTGGCAAGGCATAACTCACTTCCCCAAGGCTGGTAACAAGCTTTTCACCTTCCATACGAGGGAGAATTGCTGGGACAAAGTTTGTAGTGTCAATAGCAGGGTAAAGGTTAGGGTCGGCTCACCTTTAAACCATAATGCCAGTAGTTTAAGTAGGGAGTTCATAATTCCGGTTTCTACCGCCAGTCCGGTCGTGAATATGGATGTCTTTATAATTTTCTTAAGGTCAAGGTCGATAGATAGGGTTCTGAGTCGCAGTGAAGGAGTCAAGTATTGTACTGCTCTCTTAAGGATACATCCTCTGTTCAGAGAACCAAAGTATAGGCTCAAGAATGATTTTCATACACTGGCCTCGGTCGTGAATAGTGCCCCGTCCTTGCTCACTTTGCCTAATACGCTTAGGACCCTTAGTTTTGTTTTGAAAGTGATTCCCAAGACTTCTGCCCTCATGGATCAGAATAGGGAGGTTAGCGCAGAGCCTGTTCATAAAAACAATAATGGTAGGTAGTGTGTCTATGTTTATGCTGTTAGTAGTGTGGCCACAGGCAATGGCGGTATGCGTTACCATATCCAGACAGAAGGTATTGTAATTTGGCAAACCGAATGGAATCGGACTTTAACTAAAGTCTGTTATATATTTATGTTACAGTTTCATAATCAGGAAAGGATGGGGAAACGCCGTGCAGCCTCTCAGTCCGGGAAAGGGAAGTAGTTAATGCAAGCAGAAGCAATGCCAAAGAAAAGAGGCAGGAAATATACCCAGGAAATGGTGGAAACATTGGTTGATAGTTATGTTAAAGGGAACCCCTCCAAGACCCGAGAGGAAATCCGGGGATGGGAAAGGGAGATGCAAGTTGAACCATAAGATAATGCAGCAGAAGAAGATATTCTAGATTTCATCAATGACCCAGCCAATACCCGAGGTCGCCTCTCTCTGTTTCAGCGAACTATTCATACATATTGGACTATGAAATGTCTATTAGAAAAAGCCATGCAAAGCTTTCCCCCGGGTAAGCAAAGCATGGATGTATGAAAGATGGAAGCCAGAATTATGGACAAGCTGGAGGATATGCAGGACCAGCGCTCGCATATCAAAATAACCCAATACCAGACCGCAGACAGAATGAACAGATTGGATGACAAAGTACCCCGCATGGAAAAACAATTACAACAGCTGCAACAAGTGGATATGCCCGGGTCTACTGTTAAAGACCCTGCTCCTGTTTCAAGTTTAGATGGTTAAATACTCTTTTACTGTTGTTGAATGTTTTTAGGATTACTGTATATAATTAAGAACCAAAGTTAGCAGTTAGATAGTAATATTTTGGAGCAGTTAGCTCATGCAGGATATAGAACAATGAAACTCTTTCAGTTTTGGAACGCGTTGCATGCATTCAGATGGCCAACAGACCTGGTTTCCTTCGGGCAGGTTGAGGCTAGATCTGAAATATCTAATTTTGTAACCTGCTTTTTAAAGATAAATAGTCAATAGAGTGGGCCTACCATATTTACAAAAAAAAAAAAAAACACTAGGCCAAGAAAGGGTTTTCTCCGCTAGCCGGAGCTATAATTACCATTGTTAAGAAAAAGAATGAGAGGGAGGTCTAAAAAACAAGTCGACTGCGCATCAGGATCCCCAATGAACCCCTTCAGAGTTATCCAAGATACAAATTGTAGCATTAAGTGCTTCTTTTGCTCGACGCTGGTTGTTCATCTTCTAAGGTGTGTTCGCATGACCACACTCATTCAAATCCAGCGTCATACAACCATCATTCATCTCCCAAGCCTCTTCAACCATCCCGAGGTGCCTTAGGGAAATTATAGCGATAATCGTCCCGTCTAGAATGATTGATATACAACCGTACAGCCGCATAATACTAGTCATTACTCGGAGCATGCTCGCCGTGTTCCAAGGGAGGCAAGCCCCAAAACGAGTTGGCCCTACGTTTGTGCACCCCCACTGGGGGTCATATTTTCTATTTTAGTACTAAATATAAATTAAATTCTAAATAAAAATATGGAGCTTCTTATTTAAAAAATAGTGTATTATAAAACAAGAATAAAAATAATATTATATTATATTGAATATCTCCACGTATAAAAGAAATATATACCGGCAACATGTGTTTATATATAGTTGGAAATTGTGTTTTTAAGAGTTAAAAGGTTAGGTTTTGTTTTGTTTTTTTTATTGCGAAACTCTTTCCGGAAAAATGATCTGGTTTAGTTATTTTGTTTTGTGTTTTAGATCAAGTTTTGGTTTGAGTGAACTTTAATATTGTACTAATTAGAATAATTTTTTAATTAGTTTATTTTCTATTTTAGATTAAGTTTTGGTTTGAGTGAATTTTAATGTTGTACTAATTAGTTTTGTTATAAAATATAAATTGAAAGAAAAAATGATTTGGCTTAATTTGTTTTGGTTTTTAGATTAAGTTTTCGTTTGAGTGAATTTTATTGTTGTATAATTATTTGTTGAACTATGAGATATAGTTATGAATATTTTTGGAAGATTTAATTTAATTTGTATGTTTTATAGTCAAAGAGTTTCTTTTCAATCTTAACCCCACTACATTAAACAATATTTTATGTTTTACCTATAATTTCTAATATTAATATATTTCCATAAAGTTCAAACCTAAATTTAAATGAATAATTTTTTTTATTTTATGAACAAATTTAAACCAATTTTTGAATAAATAAAAACATCTTCATTTCTTATCTAAAAATGATTATATCCTTAAAAATATCTTTCACCATTAAATTTTATGTTATTGATCTCTTTCAATAAAATTTAAACCTGAATTTAAATGAATATTTTTTTATTTCATTAATAAATATAAACTAGTTTTTAAATAAAAATAATATTAAATTCTTATCTAAAAAATATCTCTTATAATAAAATATAATACCAATTATATATATATATATATATATATATATATATATATATATATATATATATATCAACGGCAAAAAATTCAATTGAGTATTCATTAAATATAAATAATTTAAATGGATGTCATTTGAGATAAAAGTTTTTCCTTCTTCATTGAACTTTTTCTTAAGAGATTTAGAAACCATTTCTTAAGTGATTTAGAAATGGATTTAGGCTCGCTGACTTATAATAACAACATTGATCAAATTTATTACCATTTTAATGCTACCCTTTTCAATACCATTATCAAATTATCTAATGAGACTTTGTATAAGCAACATAATAGAGCTTCCAATCCTTGATATGAAAAGGACTGTAAAATTTCTAGGAAAGTGATCAGAGATGCTCGTAATGAAATCATTAAGCTCTCGAATATAAGTATATACAAAGCTCTCATCAGAAGGAAGAAGAGGTCATATATTAATAAGAGACAAGAACATCTTATCCACCTTTCTAAAGTTGCGGCCATAAATTTTTGGAGGAATGTACTTGTTCGTAAAAGTAAATATAATCATTAGATACCCTTAGAAAATTGGGCCAACTATCTTAAGAAGTTGTATGACTCTCTGAGCACCATGGGAACCATCTTAAACAATCTTTTTAAGGAAGATATTTTGTTTTTCTGGAAGACGTTGAGTCTAGGATTAACAAGCTCACTGATGGGAAAGATAAATATATTGAAGGATACCAAGCTGAGATCTTTAAAATGGGAGGATCTATCCTCATTCCTCATCACCACAAGATTCTCAATTTGGTTGTAAAGCATGGCTTCCCTAATCTTTTGACGCAAACCCTATTGTGCCTATCTTTAAAAATGGAGACAAAATCATTCCCTCTAACTACACGACCATCATGGTTAGCCACATCCTAGCCAATCTATATGACCTCACTTTGGAAAAGAAGCTTAGCCTTTGGCTCGAAAACCATTGTAAAATAGATAAATGGAAAGTTGGTTTTTGGAGACATCACTTGACAATTGACCATCTTGTCACTCTCATGATCATTCTAGTGGAATGCTGCAGTAGTAAAGATGTTCTCTTCTATTTTTTTGTAGACTTTAGAAAATCTTTCAAAAATTTTCCTCGAGATAAGCTTTGGAAGAGACTTGAATAGATCATGTTTCCTCCCGAGTTAAGGATCATTGTGATCCGCCTCTACGAGACTGTCATTTCCAAGCTTAATACCAATAAATGGTGGTCTAAATATATTAAATGCAATATTAAGGTGAAGCAAGGGTGTCCCCTATCCCCTACCCTTTTTTCCATTTACATCTATAAGTTAGAGGAGTGTCTGGAAACTGCAGGATGCAAGGGCATTGAGCTTGCTGGTATGATCATTAATCTAATGCTTTATGTTGATGATATCATTCTTCTTGAAAAAATATATGGTGAGCTAGACAAGCAGCTTAAGAATCTCCATGTCTATTGCTCCAAGATGGGTATGACTGTTAATACCGACAAAACTAAAATCATGATCTTTAAATCTAAAAGTATCACCCATCGTAGTTTCGTTTATGATAATTATTGTTTAGAGAAGGTTTAGCCTTATAAATATTTGGGTTTGGACTTTCCTCATCAACTCAAATAGAATTATAGTGCCATGAAAAGGATTATTAGAGGATGAAAAGCTTAGTATGAGCTTGAAAACAATTATAAATCAGTTGATATTTGCATTTGGAGTAAAAAAGGTTCCTTTTTTAGACTCTCATCACCACTATTCTCTTATAAATATGTGAAGTTTGGGGCTAAATTATATCCAAAGAGGTGTGGAGAAAAATTGAGATGATTCAAAATGAATTCATAACATACAACCTCAAGATAAAGGGAAATACTCCCTATCCTATCCTCTTGATGGAAGTTGGCATGTCTCGCATTGACAATATGACTATATTTAGATATCTTATGTATAATAAGAAGATTTAACACATGGAATCTAAGAGGATCCCAAATATTGCTTCTAATTTTAGTAAGAAACCACATCTTCGCCTCAAGCAGGGTGGCATAGGGATTCCCAGTCTTGGATCAACCTATGGGGAATTAAGGAGGAGATCATAATGAGAAGCAAGGATAATGTTAAATATTTTATTACCTCCAATTTTAAGAACAAGTTGTGGGATGATAAGGAGCTGGAGATTAAAAGGAAGTAAAGATACTATAAGGAGGTGATGAATCCCACCCTCGATAACCATAATTATAAAAAAACACAATTGGATATAACTAAAATAGATTAATAAAATTCAACAATCACACATGCTTAACCGAAATTTAAGCCCCCTAAATCTAATTTAATAATATAATTTACTGACAAGAGTCATGTCACACAATTTAACAGTGTCCAAGTTGTTTGTTGATGTGGAAATTTGAATTTTCTAAATTTGACTAAGAAAAATTCAAATTGAGACTCACTTGTTGCACTTCTCAACATTCCTTCTTTGTAAGAGATGGATTATCGACCACCCTTGTGCTACACCTCTATAACTCAAACTTACCTCTTGACAATGCATTTTTCAAGATGTCAGCATCTTGTTCATTTGTTAGAATGTACTGTAGCAACATTATCCACCTTTGCACACAGTCCCGTAAATGATTATACTGAAACATGCTTGGATCGGTCGTGAAATACCAGATTTCCATACAGCTTAATGAAACTCTAATTATCATAATAGATCACAATTGGATCCATCATCTGACCAAACAATATCATAAATGTCTTTCTCATCTAGATTGCCTCACATGTTGCTTGAATTGCAACCATTTATTCTTCTTCTCTAGAGATGAGGACCATATATCTGTGATTCTTGTTGTACCAGTAAACAATTGTGGAACCAACCTAAAAATTCCACCTAATGTACTCTTTCATTCATATGGAATCCCTCCCTAATATTCATCAGTGAAGCCACACAAATTCACTCCATATTTCCATTTGTACCATATTCCATACTGGGTAGTGCCTCTGAGGTAATGTAAAACATGATTAGTTTCCTTCCAATACAATTTCATTGACCTAACCATAGCTTGGCTTATCTGGTTGGATGCATAGCACATATATGGTTATTTGTTCACAAGATACATCAGTGAACCCACTAACTACTAGTAAATGGTAGCATCCACCTCTTCACCATAAGTGGTAGTCTCCTTCCTCTAATTGGTCATTAGATGTGTCTACATGGGCTTACAACTCTCCATGAAGAATATTTGTATTATCTTCTTGGATTATTTTCCTTTATATAAAAACAATTACCCATCACTTTTCCATACTTCCATCCTGAGGAAGTAGTGCATGAGACTCATGTCCTTCATCTCAAATTCTCCTTCAAGGTCCTCCTTGCAAGATTTGATTAAGTTCTCATCACATGTTAATATTAACTCATCAATATATAATACAATGATAATAAATTTACCTTCTAGAAAGATATGATATAGGTTCCCAACTTCTTCACTTTTGGTGAAGCTCAAAGTAGCGAGATAACTACTGATCGTGGTGTACCAAGATCGGGGTGCCTATTTGAGACTGTACAATGATTTCTTGAGTATGTACACATGATAATCCTATTCAAATGTCTCAAAACCTTTTGGTTACTCTATGTACACCTCCTCCTCAACAACACCATTGAGAAATGTTGTTTTTACATCCATCTGGTAGATCTTCCAGCCCATCTACACAACTAGTGCATGAATTGATCTAATGGATGAATACCTTGCTACAGGACCAAAGGTTTCCTCATAGTCAATTCCCTCAAATTGAGAGAATCCTTTGGCCAAAAATATGGCCTTATAATTTTTTATGCTTCATTTTGTGGCATGCTAAACTTTGAATATACATATCAAACGCACAACTAATTTATTTGTCAGTATTGGGAGCACTTCCCAAACACTATTCTTGATGATGGATTTATATTATTCCATCGTTGCATCAACCCAAACTATTTTCTAAACTTCTTCCTTGAAATATGATCACTCGATATCTACAAGATCAGTCATTAAAGCCATGTAGCCAGTGTACCTCTCAGGTGACCTCCTTTGCCTGTGCAAATTTGAAGGAGCTCCCACATTATCCCTTGCATCCTACACACTTCTATCAGCTTCCCTGGTCCATTTTCTGGATTCTCTGGATGGTTTGGCTTGAGTGGATGTCTCCACTCTCTTCTCCTCTATTTTTGGTTTCTCCACAACCTCCTAAGGTTCCTCCTTTGGAGCTAAAATCTCTTCCTTTGGTGGGATCTCACACTCCCTCTAAAGAGAGCACCACATCGCTTTCTCCTCATCAAACTTTACATACCTTCACACAAATATCATCCATAGCCAATATAATTATACATGATAATTGTGTGGAGTTTTAGTGCAACCCAAAAAGACTCCCAACTCTATTGTCAGTTCAATGTTTTTCCTTGAATCTTTGGACACATGGCGATAAGAAAATGCTCTAAAAATTCTGAAGTGAGACACATCCAAATTTCTCCCCGGGAAATCCTCCTCTAGTGTAATCATACCAGGAATATGATGAGGACATAGGTTGTGCAAGTAGACTATTTTGTTACATAAATTTTCCCAAAAATTCAGTCGAGGACCTTAGTCATGTAGAATAGCTCTCACAGCTCCAACAATGCTCTGGTTATTTCTCTCAACTACCCCATTGGGTTGTGGTTTGTGGGGTGTTGTCAACTCTCTTCCAATGCCTTATTTTTCACAAAAATCATTGAATAAATTCGAAACATACTCACCTTCATTATCACTCCTAAGAGCCTTCACCTTCTTGTCGGTTTCTTTCTCAACTAGTGCCTTGAATTCTACAAAATTTAAGAATGTCTCATCCTTCTTCCGCATGAAGAATATCCAAAAGTTCCTTGAGAAATCATCAATAAAAATAACAAAATAATTATCTCTAGTAGTGGAAGCTATCAGGAAAGGTGTACAAAAATCAGAGTAGACTCTTTCCAAGACTGCATGTTCTTTTTTTTTCTCGTTCATGGAATGTGGATTTCACATACTTCCATAAGGTACAAACTTTCCGTACATATTTCTTCTCAAGTGCTCCTTTAGGGAGGCTAGTGGCTATTTGTTGCATAATTTTCAGGGAACCATGGTGAAAATGTCCCCATATCTTGTGCCAAATTTCACTAACATCGTGACTCTACAATTTATTTTCCTTACTAGTTAATGCAACTCAATATTCCACATCCAACTTATACATGTTAATCACCCAAACCCCAATCTGCTTCAAATTTCCAGTGGTTATGTGTCTCAAGAATTATTTCCCTTTGTTGAAGATCACATCATAACCACGGTCTTCCAACACTGCTATGGAGAGGACATTATTCTTTAGTCCTAGAATAAACATGACATATTTGAGGTGAAGAGGGGATTCTAAATCCCTCTTAAAGGTTACTATACTAGTCTCGGTAGAACTGGAAATTCCATCGTCCCCAAGCTCAGTATGAATTTTGAGATATTTCTCCTCTAGGTGATTAAAAAACTCTACACCATTTCATGCGGAATGAGGTAGCTGAGTCCAAGTACCACACACTCAACATCACAGTTCTTTCCATGCATGCAATAAGGGTAACTCTAGCCCAAATTAAGAATCCAATTCCTCACCTATTTTCCCTCCTAAGTTCTTCTTTCCAAAATTTTTGTGTGGATACTTTGTAGCATAGTGCACAAATTCATGACAATAGAAGCATATAATTTTTGAAAAATATTTCTTCTTTCCCCCTTGGTTGGAATTTTGTTTGGTTGGATATTTCTTCCCTTTTCCCCTCTTTCCCTTTCCAAATAATGAAAAATTTTCTTCATCCTATGTAATATTCCAAAACAGTAAATACAGGAATATTGAACATAAAACTGGAAACTGTAGTAAATATCAATACATAAAAACATTAGCAAATCATAGAGCCATTCCATTATGTATAATAACAGAAAATAAGCACAATGTCTTAAGGAAAGAGTCACTCAAGCTAGGAAAACAAGCTTCCCATGATCCAATACATCAAAATGTGAAATACTAGTAATACACAAAATGCCGGAATGCCATGAATGTGAAATTAAAGTGAGAATAACTGTAGCTGGAGAATATAAATAAAAAGAGCTTATGGTAGAGTGCTCATAAAATCCTGGGATCAAAGATCTAGGCTCTCTAACACAATTCCAAGACAACCGAGAAAGGGTTTCCAGAAATACACTATGTGAAAAATGCATCCCTGGGTCTGAATAACGCTATGAAACTCAATAAATATAGGGATATGATTGATATGACAATAAAATAGCTGATACTCCTCCCTTCTATCTTTCCAAATGAAGGGTTTCTCCCTCCACTAGGAAACTAGCTCACAAACTAGGTTTTTCAACCCTCCACTGCAACTGCCCTTCAAAATAACACAGTTTCTGAAGGAGACTGAGCTATGGTATATGGATAAAGATTGACCTGATGCCAAATGGTGGAATGAAGCTCAAATTTACCTCTCCTGAGTGGGCACGTGAAGTCCCCCAAGGATGAGGGTGAGATTTCCACCCAGAAACACCCTCATGCTAAACAACACAACATACTCCACTAAATAGCTGAAGCGTGCATAAATTCATAAAATACCAAGAAATAAACATTAATCAGAATGCCTTTTATGGCTTCCATCCCCTTCCTTCTATGCTTGGTGAGCTTCCTTACCCTTGGTCCCACTCATGAAATATGCTACTCCCATGCATACACTCCTCTACCATAACGGTGCTATCGTCCAGTATCTCTACTCTTTCCATGACAGCTTTGTTGACTTGGTCAACCTTGACCCCATCCACATGCATTGACCCCATTCACACCAAGAGTGGCTTTATTTCAACTAGCTACGCTGATCCACCTTCACACTAGAAGTAGTTTTATTCCTACAAAAGAGATTTAAGGGTCTCTCTACCGACTTATTCATCTAAGTTATGAACAGAAGAAAAATTTAATATTCCAACTAGCTAAAATCTAATTAGGAGTATTACATTCCTAACCTCCCAAATGTTCCTTGTCTTCAAGTAACTGCAAGGATGGATTATGCAAAATATTCTCTCCTTCTCAAGTGGCATCCTCATCTGGTAGATTCCTCCATCAAATCAGATATTCTTTAAGAACCCTGTTCCTTAGTTGCCTCTCCCGAGTGTCAGAGATAGCTTCTGGTAGTAAATCCAAATGACCCTCATAATCAATAGGTGGGAGATCCATGGTGGCAACCACATGTTGTCCAATGGCCTTCTTGAGGCATGAGACATGAAAAATGTTATGGATCTTACTCCCAATGGGGAGCTCCAGGTCATATGCTACCTCCTGAACACAACAGATCACCCTATATGGCCCATAGAACTGGGGCTTAAGCTTCTCAGCTCCCTTCTCCTTCAGTGTAGATTGCATGTAAGGCTGAAGACAGAGATAGACTAAGTCATCCACCTCAAACTACCTCTCTACCCAACCATGGTCTTCAAACAACTTTTGTTGATTCTGGGTCGTAGCAATGTTTTCCTTGAGAGTACGAAATATATCCTGACTCTCTTAGATCCAATCCTTGGCTCTAGGAGCCTTTTTTGTTCCAAAAATCACATCAACAAATGATAAATAATCATACCCATAAATAGCCCAAAATGGAGACATGTCGATTGACATAAGAAATGTTGTGTTGTAGCAATACTCTCCCAAGTGGAGCTAGTGTAGCCATGCTCTTTGCTACCTCGAAACATAGTTTCGCAAGTAGACTTCCAGCCAATTTTCTACTATCTCTTTCTGTCCATTGGTCTGAAGGTGATAACTGGTACTCAGTGTCAACTCAGTACCCACCAACCAAAAAATCTCCTGCCAAAAGCCACCCATGAAGTGGCTATCTCGATCACTGAATATGGTCTTAGGAAGACCATGGAATCTAAAAACATATCTAAAGAAGAGATCGGCTACCTGTGAATAAGTAAATCATGCAAAAATAGAAAAGAAATATGAATACTTTTTTAGTTTATCAACAACTACAAAGATACAATCCTTACATTGTACTGCTGGTAAACTGGTGATGAAGTCCATGGAAATACTCTAACATTTTCCTTCTGGAATAGGGAGTGGATGCAACAAACCCTGCAAGATGGTTTTTCTCTCCTTTGTTCTACTGGAAAACTACGCACTTCGTGATGTGCTGAAGCACATCCTCTTTGAGACCCTTCCATGAGAATCTCTCCCGAATGGCCCGATATGCCTTGGTGAATTCTTGATAGCCTGAAAGTGATGAATCATGTGCCACATGAAAAATATTCTCCTTGAGTCAAGAATCTCTAGTCAAGAAGATCTGGTCCCGGTAATAGATGATCTCATCCATCACTCTAAACCTCTCATTGGTCACCTATCCATCTAGGATCTCACATGCAAAGCGATCTTTGGAATAATCTACCAATAGTTGGGCCTTCCAATCTATATCCACACTCATAAATGAAAGCGTTGATGGTCTCTGTGATAGGACATATGCTACCACCTTATTCTTCCCCTTGACATATTCAATGTCAAAGTCATATGCTTGGATATTACTAACCCATTTCTACTACCTCTCTTACAGCTGCTTCTGCTCAAGAAAAAACCTAAGACTAGTGTGATCAATCTTCACTCGGAATATGTTTCCCACCAAATACTGTCGGAACTTGGATAATGCGTGCATGATATCCAACATTTCCTTATAATATATAGAGTAAAACCTCTCATGAGGAAGAAAATTCCGACTCTCAAAAGCTATGGGGTGGCCCCCCTACATCAAGACTATTCCAATGCCCTCGCATGAAGCATCACATTCCAACACAAAGGGCTAGGTAAAATCAGGTAATACCAACATTGGGCAACTTCTCATCACCTCCTTGAGGCGATCAAAGGCCCTCTGCATTGTGTATGTCTAACTAAAGGCACCCTTCTTGGTCAAATCTATGAGTGGTGTTGCTATTTCAGAGAATCCTTTGACAAATTTTTGGTAGTAGGTGTAGATACCTACAAACCCACGAAGTTCCATTACATTCCTTAGCTCAGGTGATCTAGATTTATGCAGGAATGCAACAGAATGAACATATAACCATAAATACAAAGATGCAGTGGAAATAACACTTCATTTCATTAATATCAAAGAACTGAAATTTGCTTACAGACAGAATGGAAATAAACTAGCTAGGGCGCTAGTAGCTATCTCTGAGAAGAGATGTGGAAGCTACAGGCCTTTGAGCTGAGTTACAATGAAGTTTGAGGGCCTATTTATTACTTAGAAACAATGGAAAACCCTAAACATCCAAAACCATAACCCTAGGAGATGAAGCGCAAAAACTATGGGCCCTGTTTGGGTAAATTGGTGTTTCAGCTTCCTGGGGACGTAACTTTGGCATACGATCTCCGTTTGACGCGAACCATACCTCGTTAGAAATATATATCTGAGGAATACAAATTTTGAGTGAGAAACATCGATCCATGGACCCATGTTGCTCCCGATTTTCCCAAAAAACATCGTTTAGGGCCTTAAAACGGCTCCAGAAGTTCAAGACCCGAAAAACTACTAAAAATAGTAAGTTGTGCCAAAACTGAAAAACTGAAAGAGAAAATGGTGGGACCCCAAGTGGAATAGGTGGGTGACCACAAATATCCACTTGGATCATCAGGCCAATCCTGAATAGCATAGATCTTCTCATGAACTCTCACTCCATCCACTCTAATGATGTGGCCCAAAAAGAGAATCTATGTGAGACCAAACTCAGACTTGGAGAGCTTAGCATAGAATTGTTGCTCCTCAAGAATGTGTAATATTGTCTCAATATGTTTCAGATGCTCCTCCCATGTGCAGCTATAAATAAGAATGTCATCAAAGAATACCAACACAAAATTCCTCAATTGACCACAGAAGTTGTGGTTCATATAAGACTGAAAAGTAGCCGGAGCATTGGTTAACCCAAAGGGCATCAACAAGAACTCAAAGTGGCCATAATGTCATCTAAATGAAATCTTCGGGATATCTTGATCCCTCACCCAGATCTGATCATATCTCGACCTCAAGTCAATATTTGAGAAGTATTTTGATCCCCTTAGCTCATCCATCAACTCATCAATCCTAGGAATTCGGTACACGTTCTTCATTGTTTTCTTGTTAAAAGCTCTATATTCAATGCACATCCTCAATGTGTCATCCTTCTTCTTCACCAAGACCACAGAAGAAGCAAAAGGACTCATGTTGGGTCGGATATGTCCTAAAACCAAGAGCTCCTGAATGGATTTTACAATATCATCCCTGCAGGCTTTGGGATTCCTATAGGGTGTAGTGATCACTGCTTGGATCCTCTGTTGCAACACAATAGTGTGCTCAAACCATCGGTTTGGTGGCCTCCCCTATGGTATGTCCCCAAATACTGTGGAATAACAGTCTAGAATAGACTGCACATCCGGATGAACCGGTGCACCCTTGCCTCTTTCCTCTGAAATTCATAGTTCCACTACCCAATCTATGTATCCTCTATGAAAATCAACCTCCATACTATGTGCTGAGACAATATGGTGTGGATAGGTGTGGATGCCACTAATATTTGGTGCTTATCACTCTCCTTATCTATCCATTCCATATACAAGGTCTCCCAATCCGTGGTTACCTTCCCCAAAGTGATCAACCACTAAACACGCAATATAACATTGGTGTCTAGAATATAAACCAAAAAGAAGTGGTTTGTCAATGTGTAAGTCCCCAAAGTGATAGACAATTCCAGAACATACTTGACACACTGCATGGTTCTAGCTCCTGGAACCAATAATGAGAATCCCTCGAAATCATTTATGGGAATACCTCTCCTCTACACTAACTGAGTATCAACGAAGTTGTGGGTAGCCCCATTATCTATCAATATTGACACCAGTTTCCACTGAACAGTGCCTCAGACTCTCAATGTTAGATACTTGGGAACTACCAGCAAAGCTGCAAGGGCTCCTCCAGTTGGAGCAAATGCTCACTTCCCACCTCCTGGTGGTGGTGGATCTCCTCCTGACGCTACAGAGTTGGTATCCTCCTTTAATTATTTTGATCCCTCCTCTTCATCATCAAAAAATACCTTAATATAATGTGCCTTCCTGGGAGCACACCTATGCCCTAGTGCCCATGGCTCTTGGCAGGTGAAGAAAAATTTTTGCCTCCTTAGATCTCCCCGGATATCATCACCAAGAGTTCCCCTTTCTTGGTTCTCCTTTGAGGGAGGAACCTTCACATCTTTCCCATTTTTCAGAGAGGAGAAATTTTGTTTTAATGGGGCCTTTCCACTTGGAAAAGCATGCTACAAATATCTAGCTATCTCAATAGCCTCCTGGAGCATAGTTGGACTAGTGGATTTTAC
Source organism: Pinus albicaulis (assembly GCA_034641835.2). NCBI lineage: Eukaryota > Viridiplantae > Streptophyta > Pinopsida > Pinales > Pinaceae > Pinus > Pinus albicaulis. Next base: position 49,567,986 of record MU968411.1, read on the forward strand.
CAACCCATATAAAGGTTCTAGTAGTCCATCAATAAACATATATACTCTTCTAGCTACAGATAGTTCAGACACCATAACTGAAATTTTTATAAATTCAGATATATAAGTCTCTGGGTCTCCTATTTTCTTGAGAATATCTAGCTCAACAAAATGTGCTTCTGGATTTCTACGGTCAAATATTTCCACCAACCTCCTCGTAAATTCTGCATAAGTAGTGACACTAGCTTGCCCTAGTGTAGATAGACCATGAAACCACCACACATGTGCTTCACCTTGAAGGTGCAGCGTTGCTATTTTAATGGCCTCCATTTCTGAAACTCGTTTCAATTGAAAATAGATATCCAATTTCTCTACCCAAGCCATGGCTCTGCACTTGGGTGACCCATCAAAAGTGGGTAGAAATAATATATCCATAGTACGTTGCAGATAATTTTTCCACATGTAACCTCCACTTCTATTTTGATTATAGGGTATTATATTATCCTTGATCCAATAGAACTCTTGGAAGTTTAGGTGCTCCTTGAACCTCTGGGATCGAGATTCATACTCTAGGAAATAATCACCAACATTTTCATCCTCTTGTGGTCCTCCTACCACATTTCCTATTGCTAGGAATGTAGACATGGTGGAGTGTTGTGAAACTGGTTGTAATGCTAGTTTCTCACACCAATAATGTGAGGTGTTGGAACTCTCTCCATGTTGAAACCCTCTAGGGGAATCCTTCTATATTTTTAACCTCATCTCCTTGATTTATTTGGAAATATTCTGCATAGTCTGGAGAATAATTTTTGGAAACTCTCTTTCCTCCATTTCTCCAGATGTTATAGATGTAGTGCCCCACAGGTTGAGCCAAGATTATGCTTTGATTCCACTCTAATATTCCAAAACATGAAATATAGGAATATTGAACATAAAACTTGAAATTGCAGTAAATATCAATACATCAAAACATGATAAAACAATAGAGCCATTCCATTATGTGTAATAGCATAAAATAAGTATAATGTCTTCAGGAAAGAGTCACTCAATCTAAGGAAACGGGCCTCCCTTGATCCAATACATCAAAATGTAAAATGTTGCTAATACAAAAAATGCTGGAATGTCATGCCTGCAAAGTCCAAGTGAGAATAACTACAGCTGGAGAATATAAATACAAATATCTGATGATAGAGTTCTCATAAAATGTCGGGATCAGAGATCTAGGCTCTCTAGCACAATTCCAAGACAACCCAGAAAGGGTTTCCGGAAATACACTATGTGAAAATAATCAGAATTCCTTCTATGGTTTCCATCCCCATCCTTGAAACCCCGTTTGCTATTTATTCCAGTGCAATTGGACGGCTTAAAAAAAAATACCAATCAGACAGTGGCTTAATCGGACAAGCGGACAACCAGCTGTTCTGCGACATTAAACTCATCACCGACGAAATTCCGGCCGTCCACACTGTAAAACTCCACGTTGTCCATAAAGTGTCATGGCACTGCTCCGGTTGGGTCACGTCTATTTCGAAGCACGTGTTTCTTATTAAGCGAGCGAAACAAGCCACAGAGTTGACTGAAATACTATCATTGTGTTTTGTGGAGCGCTCTGCTTCATCGTTCGTTGAACCGGTGTGACGTTTTAATTGGTGACAGTATTAAGCAGTCAAGTTTTTTTAAACAAGTGTGACGTTTAAACGGGACAGGTATTTTTTTTTAAAGTGAATGATTTTTTATTATTATAATATATATATTATATCACTTAAAATCAAGATATATATATATATATATATATATATATATATATATATAATTTATATGATAAAATTATTATTATAATTATTATTATTTAAAAAAATAAAACAAAATTGTTATAATAATAATAATTATATTATTATTATTATTTAATATACTAGTAAAAAATGATGAAATTAATGACTAGGTGACTAAAAAAGTTAGTCACCGCAATTATTTAAAGTGAATTACTACTAAATTTGAGCAATTTCAAGTGACCGAACTAAAAATGACTAACTTAAATGACTAATTTAGTCCAGAGATAAAATATACGACTAGATAATAAATGACTAAATTAAAAACGACTAACTTAAATGTCTAATTTAGTCCAGGACTGAAATATATGACTAGATAATAAGTGGCAAAATAAAAAATGATTAACGAAAATGAACACTATATTCAAAGAATAAAAATATGCCCAACTAACTAGTGCAACAAGTATATGATTTGTAATTTATTCTAGTCATTTTTAATTGTGTCACTTTGGATTTATGCTAGTCATTTTTAATTAATTCCGGGGCATCTTTAGGTCTCAAATTGATATGTATAACTAGTAGAAAATGAGAAATTAGTGACTAAAAAAGTTAGTCACTGCAACTTTTCCAAGTGAAATACTACAAAAAAATGAGCAATTAAGTGACCCAACTAAAAAGTGACTAACATAAATGAATAATTTAGTCTTGGGCTAAAATATACGACTAGCTAATAAGAAATACAACTAAAAATGACTAATGTGAGTGACTAATTTAAAATAAATTATGACTAGCTTCTAATAGTGTGTTAATGAGTTCTAAGTGAAGTTTACGGAAATCAATGGACTACCTACAACTACTTGAGTTTATTTATAACATTATTCATAAATTTGAAAATGTTGATAACATTATTCATACATTTGAAGATATTTTCCACCTCTTTAAGGATTAGTAGATATTACCTTTATGTGCAAACCTCATGTCCCCTTTCCCTCTTTATATGAGCATACTTGCTTATATTAAGGAGTTCTTCAATAATTTTTATTCATGCCATCATGCCAAAATGATCACTCTATAGGTTTTCTAAATCATTAGATATAGCCTACATCGTTTTACTCAAAAATTAAAATTAGATGAATCTCAATATTGGCAACATGCTCAAATAAAAAAAATAACTTCAATAATAACAACATAACTTACTAAGCAATTGACATTTTCAACTAATATAAAATTAACATATTAAAATTTACTTTCCCCCCACTCATTAATATATTAAAATTTACTTTCCCCCTACTCCTTTTCTTTAATGATCAATATATAAATTTTCAAAATCATTAAATATAACTTATTCTTTTTCTTTAATAATCGATATGTGGGTTTTCAAAATTATTACTCCATATAACTTACATCTTTTTACTCAAAAATTAAAATTAAAATTAAAAAAAAATCTAAAATTAACCCAAATGTTAACAACATTCTCAACTAGACAAAAGTTAACCTCAATAATATCACCGTAACCTACCATGGCAATTGACAAGCCTATTAAAATTGACTTTCCCACTATTTTTTTCCTTTGGTTATCATGTCACTATTTTTTTCCTTTGGTTCTCACGCTGGGAGAGAGTTCGATTCTCTTTGGATTCCACTGCAATTGACATTTTGGGACATTTTCGGATTAGCCTATTAAAATTGGCTTTCCCGCTAATTTTTCTCCTTTCCTTTGGTTCTCACACTGGGAGAGAGTTCGATTCTCTTTGGATTCACTGCAATTGACATTTTGGGACATTTTTGGAGTAGCCTATTAAAATTGGCTTTCCCGCTAATTTTTTCCTTTGTTTCTCACATTTGGGAGAGAGTTCGATAGTCTTTGGATTCTGCTGCAAGATGAGAGGAGTTTCAATGCTCTTTCTACATTGGATTACGCTGCAAAATTCAGGATGAAGGGATTCGACTGCAGAATTCAGGAGTTTCAGAGACAGTTGGATACTCTTTGGATTCTGTTGCAAGAGGAGAGGACTTTCGATGCTTTTTCTACATTGGATTCCACTGCAAAATTCAACAGGAGGAAGGGATTTCACTGCCAAATTCGGGAGGAAGGTGTGGATCGATTGTTCAACTTGGAAAAAGTTTCAGAGAGAAAGGAAGGTGAGAAGGACGATGCTATGAACAATGGACAAGGTTCAAAACCTCGAAAAGGAAGGTCAGAAGGGTGGTGCTAACAACAATGGGAAGTCTTGTGAATTTGAAATAACGGGGAAGAAGGTGATTCCAAAGAACAATGATTTTTTCATAATACATCAGATTGATCTGATGAACTTCGAAAAACATCTGAGAAAGGTATGGACAAAATTATCACTCCAGGCACATTTAGGACTGTTAAAATGTAAAGCTTAGAGTAGCTATCATGCATGATGTTCTTGATGCAATGCCAGGTGATTTTAATTTTTGCCTTCTGTGATAATTGGAAGGAAAGGGAGCACATCTTCTTTGAATGCTAGAACCTGCAAAATTCTTATTTTTATTCTCAAATTGACATTAACGGATAAAACAGGACTATATTTTTCGTTGTTGATAGACCGACCCAAACTATGCTTGAATCTGGATGGTATTGATAAATTGTTTAGTTTTTCCTAATAGGAATATGACATCCCCATCCCCAAATTGTAGCTGAGTGGCAGAAGAAAAAATTGAAGAGATCAAACATTGAAATGGCTCAAGTGAGACTTCATTCTCTTGATTCTTTGATAATCTTTCTCAAAGTATCTACAAGAATGATAATAAAGTGGGGACAAAAGGCAACTATATCTTGATCCTCTTAATGCTTTGTCAAAATTGGAATTTTCTTCATTTCAAATCCCTCCTTCAAATGACTCAAAGTGACCTTAAAACCACTTGAAATTCCCCTAATTTCAATTACGTAATTACATATATAATCTAGTGAATTCAAAGGGTATGGGGCTAACCCTTTTGGGAGTTAAGTACTTCGCTAACTCATACCCTAGATCTTAGGCCAGTGGATTAATTGAAATGGCGATAGAATGCGGTATAAGAGCCGAACCACTGTAATATGTATGTATGGCCAAGGAGGGTTGAACGAGTAGCCACTAACATCATAAATAAGAATGAGATCCACGTGTTGTCCTCCTGATCAATCTCAGGGTGTGGTTTTCCTACTACCAGAAGTACACATGAAGAAATTGAGATGCATTCAAAAGCCCAGCTCACCACACTCATTGAATCCAAAAGCCTGAATTTTTTCTATGAAAAAGTCCCAATTAGCCTTACCATATAATGAAATCAAGGACAATTCATAATATATTAATACTCAATGGTTCTCCATTTTTTTTACTTGGATAATGAATATTTATATTTCCATAAAGTTAGCATAGTTGAATCAACATCTGTGATAAGCTATTTTCCTTTATAAGGATATTTTTCCTACCTCTTTTTATCCATTTGTTTCTCAAAATGTACAAAACTCAGCGCTAACTGATTTTTATTATCACTGTGCATACAACTTTCAAACATGCTTGTATATTCCCAACATGAAAATGCTTTGATCTTGGAAAGTTCCAGCGGTCGCCTTCTAACTTCTTTGGATTTCCATGGCATGATGGTGAGGACTCCATCACTATGCTTTCTCATACCACTTCATACTGATATTGAATGAAGGAAATCTAGAGGTTTATACCTCTAATCTCTGTCTTGGTTACCTTTCCATTAATGAATTCCATCTACACAATTTGTGTCTAGCACTTCTCCCAGCCTTTTCCCTACATGAGCAATCCTCACCTTGTAGTGGATTTATTAATCTCATCTTTGTAAGAGAAGTGTTTCACATTTCCAGAAATTCCATCATTAAGGAGGCGAGGGGGAACTTAAGGCCCTTCACTTCCTTAATCACATTGTTAATCTTAATAAGCTCAAGGCTCGATTCTCTGACAATGACTTGGTTGGCTAGCCAATCCACAAAATTATTCTGTGACTTCTTTGTGTGTGACAACTTGGAACTTAGAAGGAAAGCTCTATTCATTGTAAAGCCCTCATAATCTAGCATATGTTACCATCAATGAACCAGTTATTGACTTTGTCTGTCCTATTCAAGATGTTAATTAGAAATTTGGAGTCTGTCTTATTTTTCAATCCTTTGGAATCCTTAAGATTTGATTAGGGTTATACCCTCAACTGAGGAGGCTTCTACCTCTGGTAAGGCTCCTTATTTCTTTGTTTGAATTCCCATAATTTTTTTTCCCTGTAACAAAACATCTCACCCTCCAGCATGTAGAAAGGGTAAGATATTCTTCAGGGCTCAAGACTATTCAACAAGAAGGCTTGAAGACATTGCAACAATACACTTGATATGAGCTCATCATATCACTTATGGGAATTGAACCTGGGCGGGTGTTAGCCATCAGTATTTTTTACATGTTAGTGATGACTATATCCACAGCTGAGTTTTCTAGAAACTGATTTCCTTATGTCAATATGTCATCTAAAAAACCCTCATAAAACTTTTTCGCCCTTCTACCTTTCAGTCCGCCCATGTCAAAATAAAAACCTCATTATCACTATCCTATCTAGCTTCAGCCCTATTGGTCTGCCCATCAGCTCCAAAAGGAAAAGTCCAAGTCTGTTTCAACAGTCTCCCCTATGTTAGGAAGTGGCGCTTTAAGACATTTTACCTTTGGAAATCATCAAAAAGCCAAAAAAGCCTCCATCTGCTACAGACCAACCATGACTGACCTCCCACTCTGCAAATGAAATTGACAAACAGCTCTAAGTCGCGCCACTCACACCCCCTAGGTCTTAGCACTGCTTAAAATACAGTCTCAAGCTGATTATTAGGTGTTTCACAGTGTTTTATGGATTCCGCAAAGAACAAGAAATATAACTTCATCTCAGGAGGAAATTCTTGAATTTACAGTTAGAGGAACAGCTGCTTCTAAATGTATCATGAGCCTGAGATATGTCTGCAAAACAGAAAGTCACTCATCAAGACCTTGCAGTTTTTCCTTCCAGTATGAAAATCACAGTAAGAAAAGGACACCACTGTCACAAAAAACTGGTAAATTGTCATGACCCAGAACCTCCTTCATTTACAAGCAGAGGGTTAGGGCGCCTCCTTCATCTACAAGCAGAGGGCGCTGGCCAGTATTGACTTAAAGGATTGCAGAAGCCCAGGTTTGCCTTTTACTAAACAGTGAAACAATAACTCCAGGTTTTCTGAATGTGAGTGATGATCATGACAGGGATAAAGTCTGAAGTATGCAAATTCAAAGGAAAATAGAGTTTGGTCTTGTGAAGGAAGTCATGAGAAGTTTTCAAATCATGTGAAATGATGAAACTTTAGAGAGGCATATCATGAGTTAAAACAATTCTAATCATAGGCAGTTTGCTTTCCCCACAAAACCAAATTGAAAAGATGCTGACAGATCATGTCATCACACAGCAGAAGAAAATTTGTTTGTCTTTCAAAGGGTACTAACCTCCATAGTCACAGAGATTATCTTTCAAAAATCTGTCACAAGTTGACTAAAGAAAATGATGACATTTCAGTTACCTTCAGAGCAGTGCAGGAAGACAGTGACACTTTGGCTAGGGTTTTTCTTAAGCACAGTGATGATGGCAAGCAGAGGTGCCAGTCTTGATGTTTTTTAAGTGGTTTGCCTACCATCACATCCAGGGAAAATCTGTGTCAAACAGATTTGTCAAACAACCTTCGGATACTTTACCTCATGAAGAGCCTCCTCCATTTATGAGCAGATGACCAAAGCATTGGATGTTGATTGAAGACTGATCGGTCAAAAGGTGCAGTGGAAGGATACAAAGAAGGAAAATAGAAGTCATTACACAGGTCAAAGATAGTGTTTCTAATTCAAAAATATTGCTCTTCCTATTCATATGAAAATGTCTTTCAAGAAATACATCATGATGGACAGGAAACAATATGAATATGTGTGCATTGATACCAAAAGGGCATTTCCCTTAGGGGAAGAGGCCACACAGTCACCTCACTGTCACATTGCCAAGAAGTCTAAAGGGAACTCCTTTTGAGTAAACATAGAAATATAGTGAGAAAGCATGCAACCAAAAGATGGCACTTACAGTCCAGGGAGAAGCTCATAAATTGCCTGGAAGCAGAAATTATCAAACAAATTAGAAGAAGACAGACCATCTCCTTTTAAAATGACAAAATGGCTTTCAAAGCTCTTCAACAGACCTTGTGTTTTTTTCTCTTTTAAAATATCACCAAGAAAGTAAAACAGTGGACAAATTTGAGCTTTGGAATGGTTCCATTACAAAAGGTCAAATGCACTGATCAAATCAAATGATAACTGTGTTTCAAAGAACCCTGTTGTTCCTGCTTCACCAGTTTATCCTTTCAGATATACATCACAAACAATGGGAGGATATTCAAGATTAGTTCCCAAGATGGACATTGTGAATAAGTATACCAGTTATAAATGAACAAAGAAGTGGTTTGATAGATTGTCAGTTTTGGGAGTTTTGAAACAAATGCAGCTTTCTCATTATTCTAAAAAGGACAGATATATCATAGATAATGTACCTACAGGCAGGGAATTATTTTGAGAAAAGGGGGCGCCTTCTTGAAATCAAGAAACCATAACCAAATCCAAATTATGTCAGTAAACTCGGCTCCTGCTGTAGATAAAGGTCGAAGAAGCTATCAAAGACCGAGGACTGTCAAAACAAGTTGAAAAAACAAGCCCTGTCCTTCAGAAACAAACCAGTAGTGTTAAAGAGGGGTTGTTTTAGATCATAAGTATTACCAGCATCTTTAAAAACAGTGGCAGAGATGATGTGGAAGTTATTGAGTTATTTGTCAAAATTTGAAGCTCGGTGTTTATCACCCAAAGAACAAAAGCTGGAAATCACTTTTCAAACACCTATGCATAAAACAGAGTTCTGGTTTTTTTTAAGCCATTTTTGTTTTCTATAAAGAGGTTGGTCCATCATTGACACGGTTCAAAAGTGTAAAAAACCTCCAACGCATGTATTGATTGTAAATCCAAATTGCAAATTGCACCAAGGTTATTGGGGAAAAGTATCAAAAGAATCGTGGAAATCTTGCAAAAGCCAAACATAATCTTCACTTTACATTCAAATACCAAGGTGACCATTGAAAAGATTTGAAATGACATAAGGGTGAAATAGGAGAGTGAAAGTTTCATTTTCAAAATTCAAACAGAGCTCCATGCCTCCCTAGCATCAAAGCAAGACAATTCGGGTCGATCTGCAGAGTTTTGCACTGTTAAAGGCCGAGCGACGCGCCTGGAAACCCGTGCGACGCGCCTGGGAGCAGTTTTACACAGGCGGCCAGTGTTGGCGCGACGCGCCTGTACAGTTGTGCGACATGCCTGTACACGACGCCCGACCGCCCGACTGCCCGACCCGACAGGCCACCCGGGTGGTATGTTTTGCGCGCTGTGCTGACCTGAAAGAGTGCCGCGCATACTTTGAAGACCTCCGGTGCTACTCCAGCCCTCTCAAAGGATTTTCTCATCAAAATTAAAGGTATTCTTATATATTTTCCCCCTCGGTTTCAAAGATTTTCAAAAGTGACAGAAAGGTTTAAAAAGACTTTTTCAAGCGGTGTTTGAATGACAAATTCACTATTAGAAGTGCTTGTGGGAAAGAAGCTGTGTTTAAGTTAAAAGGCTGGTGTTTTCACCCTGTGATTAATCAAGAGCAAGGGTGTCATTTCTTTAAAGAACTGTAGGGCAAAGTTCCCCTACTCAACCACCGAAAGACATTATTCTCTGAATACTCTGTGACTGTTTCTGTCCTTCAAAACCTCACTGCCAAGTGGATTTTCAGAAATTATAAAAGCTTTCTTCCAAGGATGACTGATATTCCACATTGAAAAGGCCCTTGATTATTGTGGAAAAGAGCAAACTCTCACAGCCTTTGCTCAAAGCTTTTGAAGCTTTCCTAAAAATTTGTTACCTCTGTTTTAACTGTGAATTTGCCTATATGCTTACACCAGGGTTGACTTAATGAGCATGTTTTTGTTTAAATGAAGTGACCTGCATAGAGAACAGTGAAATTTAGTGGGAGAAGGGGTTCTTGGTCAAGCAGAAGTTTATAGGTTAAAGCTCCGGAGGAAATTTGTTCACACTACTCATAAAGAGACAGTGTTCACTGTATTGTTGGTTGACTGCCTTGTGTTGTTTAAAGCTTATTTGACAACTTGCTATCCATCCAAGCAGAGTTTTTTCTAACATAACCAGAGGGTTACATTCATAAGGAACCCTTGATTGTTTTGAAAAAGAAGTCTTACACAGTTTCTGCCTAAAAAACTTTGTAGTCTTCTAAACCCTGTCATTTTTGCTCCAGTCCTGTGTATTGACTGTCTAAACATATTTATGGTGGTTTGCAATAGATGCAAGATCAGTGGACTGTTGGCACACTTATACAAAGCAGGGTTGTTAATCATTGAAATTCTACCTTGAGGCAGAGATACAAAGAGGTGTTGTTAACTTCCAAAAATTACCAAGCAGGGAAACTTTGACATTGTATACATCCTACCTCATACAGTCTGTCCTTTATTTCCACTATATTATATCATATTGAAGAATTGTTGACTGTGATATTTTCAAAGTGGAAGACCATTTCTGAAGAGCAGGGTTTAAATGATTGGATTTTACCTTGGAGACAGAGATGTAGGTGTGTTGATTGACCTCTGACAAATTCACAAGAAAAGGTGACTTTTTAACAAAGTGCACAGGAAAATTTCCCAGCAGTCTGTCTTCTCTTTGTTATATGGTACCCTATTGAGAAATCTGCCTGGCTGAGGTACATTCAAAGGTAGAAGGCTAAGTTTTAAGATAGCAGAGGTTATGTATTCAAAGTAACATTGTTGCAAACCATCCCAATCACATTGTTTATCTGTCCAAGCAGCATATTGACACAGTTTAACTCCAGCAAGGCATTTTACATACAGTGAAGGCAGTTTACCTCTTCCAAAGCATATTCAGGTCAAAATGCCTCCAAGGCAAGACAGCAAGAGTGGTCCACATAAGAGATATGAGCCCATCTCTACAGAAGAGATTAATGCTCATCCATCTGTACTTTTCAACTTCCATGAAGTAGGCTGCCTTGATTTCTACCAGAAGATAGAAGAAGTCAAGAGTTTTTCGCCATTAACACACTTGTGCGCCCTGAGATTCAAAGAAAAACATTTCCAAGTGGTGGGTCTTGATTTCAAAATTTCTCCAAGGTATGTGTCCAAGGCCACCAAGATCCCGTATCATGGCGAAAAGTGGTTTAAACAGGCTCATCTTGACTTAGAAGATTACAAACCTTTCATCAAGCCTGAGCATAGAGATGCCCTCACTGCTATTTTCCCTTTTTCATATCTCCTTGACAGCTATGCTCCGCTTATGAAAGTCATAATGAAATATTTCACTTGTGAAGGGAGGTTTAATCGAATTTATGCCTACCATGTCCGCTTATTGATGCATTTTACCAGAAGCAGGCAACTAAACCTCCCTTATTTTTTGTTCAAAAGCATAGAGAAAATGGCATCTACTGTCCAAAAGAAGGCCCCACCTCAGCAAATCCCTTCTCTTTTTCATCATTCTTTGATCAAGATTATCTTCCTATACCAGCTAGAGAAGAAAGAGGTTCCATGGGATTTATTCATCAGCCATCCAGACTTCTCTACTGTTCCTCCTGTTCATGTGTCTCCCACTCAGCCTATCCATCGCCCGGTACCTTTGTCCAGTAGGCCTACTCCTAGAAGGCTCAAACTGACTACTGGACAGTCAAGTCAACAGGAGGAAGGAGAGGGCAGTAAACAGCAGTAAGAGGAAAGAGATGAGGGACAGCAGCAGTAGGTGATGAAGGACAGCAGGTCCATGATGAGGAACAACAGCAAACAGAAAGTGAAGGGCAGCAGATACAAATTGAGGGACAACATCAAATAGAAAGTGAAGGACAGCAGGTCCAAGATGAACAGCAACAGGTACACATTGATGAACAACAGTTAGATGATGAGGAACAGCAGCAAGTGCAAGATGAAGAACAACAAGTTGAGCAGGAAGTTGAGACACCTCTTGAGCCACAAACTGGACAAGACATTGATGAAGAACATCAAGCTAATGTTGGCGAACAGGGGCAGCCTAGTGAACAGCAAGAGGAAAACATCCAACAGCCTCAAGAAGAGCAGCCAATTCAAAAAGATGTCAAAGGTAAATCAGTTGTTTCTCCTTCTCCCAAAAGAACAAAACTCAGCACAGCAAGGAAGGGAGGGTCTAAGGCTACCACCCTAACAGTGACAAAGGTTGTTCCTAGCAAGAGGAAATTGCCCAAAAAGACACCTTCTAGCATGCCAAGGAGGAAAAGCTCCAGATTGGCTTTCAAAGGTAAAAGCAAAGTTGGAGAAAGTACAAAGCATGGAGGTGAAGTAGCTGTCATCCCTATCCAAAGCGATGATAGTGATAATGAGGCCCACCTCCTTGAGAATCTCCTAATGCATAAGGAGGGGCAAATTGAGGCTTTAGAGGAAGATCTTCAAAGAGCAAAGAATTTCAACCACTTCTTGGAGGTTGAAAACAAACAGATGAATGTTCATGCAGCTATCCATGAAGCACGGGCAATCAAGTATAAAAAGGAGGCAGCTAAGGCGCAAGCGAGGATAGAAGAACTCATTGGTGAGTTTGATGAGGAGGAAGAGGAAGATCAGCCTAGGTGGAAGAGGCCTAGGACCATCGGGCTTAAAAGAGCCTTGGAAAAGCAGAGAGCAGAAGAACAAGCCCAGCTCCAAGCCTTTCCTCTCACTGCACTCCTTGAGCAGGAAATTGAGGAAAACAAAGAGGCTTGGCTTGAAAGAGCTAACAAAAATTTGGAAATGAAGCTTGAGAGGGCGAATAGAGATTTAGAGCTGCAGAGGAAGAGGACACACCACTTCCAAAAGCTGAATCAGTTTGCCCGGCGCAAACTAAAGGCAGCACAAGAGAAATTGAAGAAGGTAAAGGGGAAGCGCCTAGCACGGAAAGAAGGGAAAAGCATATCATCCCTTGATATTTTGGCCTCAGCTTCGGAGCATGTTGCTATGGACCCTTGAGGGTCATGCATGCCAATTTTGGGCCTTTTTCGGCAACTTTTTGTTTTTTGGCATTTTTTGGGTTTTTGGTCGAAAACTCATAAATTCGCCATTTCAGTTTGATGAGTTGTCAGGGGAGGAGAATGATACCGATGGATGCCATAATTCTATGAGCAGGTCTCCAGCGATTTTCAGGGCATTTGGAGATCATTCGCCCCCTCAAATTGGCGAAAAACGCCCTCTTCTTGCACATTATGCCCGCCATATCAGCAGTCTGCTATTTCCTGGTTTTTTACACACAGGTACAGTTTTGAAGGACTTCTAGACATTAGATTGAGATGATTTCAGTTGCACCGGAAAGAAGACACAGAGAGCTTTCCAACGAGCTATCATGAGCCTCGTTTCGACATCGGGAAGGCTGCCAATTGCCTCCAGCAAGTCAGGGGACCTTTTTCAGGCATAAATATGAAGTATTTTTGTATTTTTTGAACCTCAAAAATCTGCTTTTCCCAAATGTGCGTTAAGCTATTTTTATACTTGGGAAATGATGTAAAGTCAATATAATTTCCGTTTTTAGCAGTTTTTTAGATATTTTATGGGATATTTTGTGCCTTGGGCTTTGCAAAGCCTCAAGGACAAGTTTAGATATTTTTGACTTGGCCAATGGGATAGCTAGTTGCTCCATGAGGTTTTCCTCCCTCAAGCCTATTTATTCCATGGTTCTCATTGTAAATCAGAGGCTGAACTTGAGAGAAGAATTAATACATTGGTCATATGAGCTTTGAAGAACATATTTGTGTTATGATTTTTGGACTTCCTCTTGGATGCTTTTGATGAATGATGAAGGATTGGTGATGGATTCCATGACATGGTAGAATGGTATAGTGTTTCTTGCTATGTTTTTGTCTTCTAGTTTTCATTCATAATACATGCTTCTTGCTGCTATAGATCAGTAGAGATTGATTTTGAGATATGCCCATGGAGGCACCTCAAAATTCCTGAATCTTCATAGCTTGATGTTTTCTTCTTCCTTAGTTATACTAAAGAATTCTTGACTGCTCTTTAGTAACTTAAGGTACTGTTTGCTAGTTTTATTTACAAATTCTATGCATGTTGAGTAGGATGTATGGTGTGCCCTGCCTACCTATAAAGCTGCCCATAGTTCTGTCCATAAAACTTTCTCTTTGACTGATTAGTTGATCATCTTGTTGAACCAAGGAGGCCTAGTCCCGATCTAGCCCTTTGCCTAAAACTATGAAAGCTTGTTTTTCAAAGTGCCCAATGACTTAGAGACTATGTTTAGGCGTTCCGGCATAGTATTTTGAGTTGTTAGTCCTTCTTATGTGTTTTCCCCAAATTCTGATAGCCATTTCCCAAAGTTAGAGGGTCTTATACTTCTATGTATGGCTGGAATGTTTGATTTCTATGTATTAATTAGCTCATAGTTACATTTAGCATGATTAATGGCTTGCTATAACATGTTTATGTCTACTATCAACTAGTTACACTTGAAATCCCTCGTCTTTCACAAACTTGATGTCCATTTACTCCATTTTTCCCAAAGATCCTTTCTACCTTGAATCAAATCGGCCCTACAACAGCCTTACATCATCATCTCATAGCTTCCTTGACCTATTTGACCCCATAGCCCAGTTGATCTAACTTCTTGTTATCCATTTTTATATCTTTGATCAGTTTTATCCCTCACAAACTTAAAAAACCAAAAATCAAAAAACTCACTTCATAACTAGCCTAATATCAGAACACCATAAGCAAACACACCGACATCTTTTACACATATAGAGAGAGCCCTCTCTGAGTCCAGGAAGGCTAGGTCCTCGGGCTCCAAAGCTTGGTTTGATGTTACATCGTCATTTGGCTCACCAATCGGCCAAATCACGGGACCCTAACATAATGGCGATCACGGTGGGACTTTTCTGAGTTTATTTTAATCTGAATATCTTGCAAGACTCACGGAAAGCCCCTTTTTGAAACTAAGCATACCTACCATTGAGAAACCTCATCGCCACCTAACATAATGGTGATCACGGTGGGACTCTGAGTATTAAACAAACTTAGATTCTCTATACATTCAGATACCTTTGAGAATTCTATCTCGTGGACTTATCCCACCGCTCACTAACATAATGGCGATCACGGTGGGACACTGAGTGTTAAACAACTTAGTTTCCCTAATCTTTAGAGACCTTTAAGAATACTATCTGATTGACTTATCCCACTGCTCACTAACATAGTGACACTCACAGTAGGACCTTCCGAGTTAGTGAAAATCTAAGTACACCTTAGTAACTCCTGAAGTCTCAATCAAGCTTAGTAAACTTAGATATTGTCTGAAGAGTAGAAAATAGCTCCTTCACCATCTTAGCAAAATGATGAGTCAGTTATAGAAAACTCTTCCAAACCTTGTAGGCACATAAAACTCAAAAAACCCCAAAACACTCCCTTAGATTGGCTTTTGACATTACTGGTGGTGGACCATACAAGTATACCTCAAAACAACTGACATTCCACCTGGCGACTCCACTAACTTCTAGTAGACCTTACTATTTTACCAAACTCTAGGCTACTATCCGATAGACCTATCCCATCACTCACTAACATAGCGGGAGATGGTGGGACACTGAGTACATAATAGTCCAGCAAACTCTTATAGACTCTTTGGTCCTTTAGGTACCATAAACAAGCAAGCAGTCCATAGACTCATTTTTAGAGTAAACTCTTTTTGTTCTCATCACCCTAGCAAAGTGTTGAAACAAGTCTAGGATACTTTGAACCATAGGCTGCACATAAAACTCAGAAAATCCAAAAACATTCTCAGATTAGTTACTGGTGGTGGACCATAGCTATCTTCACAAAAACAACCCATTTCCACCTGGCGACTCCACTAATCCATCCCTTTTATTTTTGACCATCCTTCACCTTAGTAAAACTTTAGAAAAACCACTCATCCAGAACATTCACCAATACCATTCTCTCTAAACTCTGGATCTAAAATCTGGCTTCACGAAGAATCAACACCAGATCCCATCCGGACCCAAATCCCCCTATCATAGTAGATGACCCAGAAAATATTCTGTGGCAAGCTTCCGAAACTGACCATCTAGCTTCTGGTAGATCCATCCATAGAACAAGATCTGTACCTAAACATCGCACTGTCCTACTAGATTCACCTTTGGAACTAGGGTCATCACAAACTCTTCCCAAAAGCAAATCATATAGTAAGTTAAACTTTGACGATCTTGAACCTCTAAACCCACCACGGAGTCCTAGTAGAGAAGCTTCACCTACCACTCCTCCTGATTTTCAGCTTCTTTATCAATTTGGCTCCTATCATCCCAGATCTGCTCAAAACCAGATCAATAGTCCAAGTTCATCCGCCACACCTGGTCAAAATATCACTGTTCAAACCACCTCATCTCAACCTACTAGTCCCCATCTTGTACATCATCCATTAGCTCCCGTCATGGCAGCCTGGTACGCACCTTTGGTGTTGCCACCTCCTTTGGCCCCTCTCCCAAACAAGTATCAAGACAAAATCCCACACTTTACTGGAGAAGACACCACTACACCTCAAAAGCATATAAGTAGAATGACTGATGCTTATGAATACCTCGAGGTACAAGACGAGACCGTCAGAATGAGAATATTCGCCCAAAGTCTTGGTGGTGAACCAAAAGCATGGTTCAAAAGCTTGACTCCAAACAACATCCATGATATCCCCGAACTTCATCAAGTCTTCAAAAATAGGTGGGAAATCCGTATAAACCCCATTCAAATCCTGTCAGAATATAACAATCTAAAACGGGAAAATGGGGAAAGTGTTCAAGCTTACTGCACTAGGTTCAACAGTGTGTATAACTCCCTACCACCTCATTTCAAACCCCCACTTGGTTTAGCCTTGGCAAAATTCCCCAAGGGTTTTGATCCTGACATGACATATCATCTAAGAGACAAGGATCCCCCCACCTTAGAGGAAATGCAACAAATAGCCATAAAAGCAGATGCCAACTTAGCAGAAAAAAGGGCCAGGACTAGATTAGAAAGAAAGGTCACATACAAGGATGAGGTCTCTACTTCATCACCTTCCCTAGATCCCAGAATAGATGACTTAGTCAAATCCATGGCCAAAATGTGGGAAAAGATTAATGAAAAAGCTCCTATTAGGAACAACCAGCCAATCCCTCCAAACAGAAACCGGAACCAAAACTTTAGGAGGGAACGTCCCCAAAACAGATCTAGGGAGAATGACCAACAGATTAGGCCACCATTCAATGAAAACTATGTGGAAGAGGATGATAGGGATACAGAACCTCTTAATGAACATCATTTAAACCTCATAGGATCTGATAATGAAAGTGAGGTGTACCTCACAGAAGAAGAACAAGCGTTCTTTTCTCCTAATCAAGATGAGACCAACTATGAAGATCTCGATGACCCTGCCATAGATTTTCAGAATGCCATTATAGAAGCTCACAGGCAATATGACCTTAGAAGCAAAAGAAACCAAGATAATGCCAAGAAAGGTAACACAAACACTGCTAAAGTCCCTAATACCATCCTCAAGAAAGCATCAAGCAGTGACAAAATCAAGGTTGAGAAGACTGAACAAAGTCAAGCCAAAGTTACCCAAACTAGTCCTCTCTCAGATACTCCTGGTACCTCTACAAAAGTCACCAAAACAACTATGGCAAACAAAATCCCTAAACAAGGTCAACAAACTCAGAACATAGACAAGGTCGTGGCTAAAAAAGCTGAAACAAACATCTAAAATTCAGTTGCCTTTTAGCTTTGAAGGCGAAATCGCCAAGATCAAGATCACCATGCCTCTTACTGAACTCATTGCCCAAAACTCTTATAAATCCCAAGTACTAAAAGTCTTAAATCTAGGGAATGATGCAAACACTGTTAATCTCACTGATGACACTCCTGAAGTATTGTTTGGTCCAAAGGTAGAGGGAAAATTCCAAGAGGGAGCTACTCTTCCATTTTACATTAGCCTCAACATCCACGACCAAATCCTCCACAATGCCATGCTAGACTCCGGTGCCTCGCATAATCTTATGCCGAAGGTAGTAATGGAAAGATTAGGCTTGGAAATCACAAGACCATACAAGGACTTGTATTCATTTGATTCAAGTAGAGTCCAATGCCTGGGTTTTATCAAAGATCTTTGTTTTAGTCTGGCCCAAATACCGGCGAAACATCTAATCATGGATATAGTAGTAGCAGACATTCCTCCCAAGTACGGGATGCTTCTATCCAGATCTTGGGGAGCCAAACTCCAATGGAATATCCAACTAGACATGTCATATGCCACCATTCCTGTGTTTGGCCAGACCAGAATACTCTACCGCGAATCACACATGAAATATATGATTAGCAGTCAAGATAGGCCAGACAACATTCCAATGTGTTCCTTGCGTTCCGACCTGAACTCTTTCATTATGCATATTGATGAAAACATGGAGGAAGAGTCAGAGGAAACCGATGTAGACTTAGATCCACCACATCAGTTGTCCCTAGTGCCTTATGATGAACTAGACACTCAAGACTACCATGATCATGAAAAGCTGTGTCTTGAGGAAAGTAAGTTTTCCGTTTCCAAAGTAGGATTAGAGCAAGAAGCGCAAACTCTTATGTACTATCAAGCAAATTTCTCTAGTTTTAGTCAAACACCAGCAGTGACTTGTGGAAACTTCTTCCGGGTAAAGGCTTTAGAAGACCTACACATCATAAACCTATTTGGAACCCAGGAGCAAGGGAGTTTAATGTTTCTACCATACCTCAAAGATTTGCCATCATGTGACCCTCCTACTGCAAATGAAACTTTGACCATAACCTCAGCAGCTCAAAATCTTGAGAAAATGCCAGATAAACTTCTAATGAGCAAGGATGACAGTCGCAATCCCAGCATACCTGAACTACTGAAATTGGCTCATATTCTGTCTTTTCATGAAGAACTTAGGAATGCTAAAATCAGAAATCTCATGCAGAATACCAATTTCTACAGAAAGAGCAAGGGAATCTAATGTGTCAATAGCTTCCCCTCAAAGAACAGCTTTGGCAAGAGAAAACACAACAATCTGAAACAAACTGAAATAATCAGGGATAAAACAGATGGACATAGAGTTTTCTTTGATTTTAGAAGTAATACTGCATATCCCTATAACAGAAAATATGTTTTTTCTACCCAAGACCATGATTTACCAATTAAAGGTGCTTTTAATCGTGTGTGTTTGCAAGATGATGTTTCAGGTTATGGTCATAAGATTCCCTTGCAAAGTAGACAGCTTAAAGATTTTTTCAAGTTTGCGGGAGGTAGATCTGATTTCAAGTTCAAAATTGCAAAACCACCCAATGTCAGAAATCTGTTCATGAAGGCCATGTTCCCAGGTTTAAATTTCTGCATCTGTGCATACCTTGATGATGTCATTATCTATTTTAAGAATGACCAAGAATACATGCATTACTTGAGGAAAGCATACAGTAATGAAAGGAGTGGAAATCAGATATTCAGAGAGGTACAAAAGGAAGACACTGGGCTGTTTAGAGATTCTTGCATGAATCCCTATGTCATGTTAGAGAGAGAAAATTTCCCAAATTTTTCTTTTCAGGAGTTAAGTGGGCCAAGGGTGAGAGGAGATCCTTACGAGGATAAGATGCTTAAATTCCGTCATTTCCAAGATTTTTGAGTCTGAAACACTTTTATTCATTGTACATACCATTGTTTGAAATATTGAAAAAATAGAAAAGTCAAAAATAGTAAAAGATAGAAAAGTCAAAAAACAGTAAAAAACAGAAAAGAGGGCAAGTGAAGATAGAACAAAGGCCCCATGTTCCAAAAAACAGTCTTTCAGAAAGCGAGCAAGTCTAAATGCCGCTACTAGTACTTCAATGTCTTGTTCAACTATCTAGCCTAATCATAGCTGAGCATGTTTAAATTTATTTGTTGATAAGTTAGTGAGTGCCAAGATAGTCAACATTGTGTAAGATTGACTTATCACAGAGCTTAGATTAGGGAGAGATTCTGGTTCCACATGCCTAAAACAGAACCAAAGGGAGAAGCAAGGGATGAAAAACACATTGTACATCTTAGCCCCGCTTGTCTAGTTTCCTTTTGTTGCAGAATAACATTTGTGTGCAGCTTGTCTTTTATGCCGCAAATGCATGACAAATCAGACTGCCTAATCCTGATTTGATCATTTTTGAATTTCATGTTGTAGATTAGAGAATGAAATCCTGTCAAACTGCTTAATCTTGACAGCCGATCTAGTTTTAGGTAGAGAAATGAAGGAGTTCATCAGCTTAATCTGAACTCCCGGCAGATATAAGAGTAGAAATAGATAGGTTCATTTTGCAAAAAGAAAAATATACATTGTCAAAAGGCTGCTAGTTCAAATGCGCCAAAAGAAGAAAAAATGTTAGGAAAATAGTGGGGTAGGTAGAAGTATCATTGATGTTAACCATGCTGTCACTTTTCAGAAATAACATCAAAAGAAGGGTAAATTTTGCGCTAATGGATAAGGCACTGGTCTTCATAAGCCAAAGATCTGAATTCTGGACACCTCCTGACGAGGAGCTGCCCTCCCCAAATGGAGCCACTGTTAGCCATCAGTATTTTTTACATGTTAGTGATGACTATATCCATAGCTGAGTTTTCTAGAAGCTGAATTCCATGTGTCAATCTGTCATCTAGAAAACCCTCATAAAACTTTTTTCGCCCTTCTACCTTTCAGTCCGCCCATGTCAAAATAAAAACCTCATTATCACTATCCTATCTAGCTTCAGCCCTATTGGTCTGCCCATCAGCTCCAAAAGAAAAAGTCCAAGTCTGTTTCAAGAGTCTCCCCTATGTTAGGAAGTGGCGCTTTAAGACATTTTACCTTTGGCAATCATCAAAAAGCCAAAAAAGCCTCCATCTGCTACAGACCAACCATGACTGACCTCCCACTCTGCAAATGAAATTGACAAATAGCTCTAAGTCACGCCACTCACACCCCCTAGGTCTCAGCACTGCTTAAAATACAGTCTCAAGCTGATTATTAGGTGTTTCACAGTGTTTTATGGATTTTGCAAAGAACAGGAAATATAACTTCATCTCAGGAGGAAATGCTTGAATTTATAGTTAGAGGAACAACTGCTTCTAAATGTATCATGAGCCTGAGATATGTCTGCAAAACAGAAATTCACTCATCAAGACCTTGCAGTTTTTCCTTCCAGTATGAAAATCACAGTAAGAAAAGGATACCACTGTCACAGCAAACTGGTAAATTGTCATGACCCAGAACCTCCTTCATTTACAAGCAGAGGGTTAGGGTGCCTCCTTCATCTACAAGCAGAGGGCGCTGGCCAGTATTGACTTAAAAGATTGCAAAAGTCCAGGTTTGCCTTTTACTGAACAGTGAAACAATATCTCCAGGTTTTATGAATGTGAGTGATGATCATAACAGGGATAGAGTTTGAAATATGCTAGCTCAAAGGAAAAAAGAGTCTGGTCTGATAAAGGAGGTCATTTGAAGCTTTCAAATCATGTGAATTGTTGAACTTTAGAAAGGCATATCATGAGTAGAAACAATTCTAATCAAAAGCAGTTTGTTTTCCCACAAGACCAAATTGAAGAAATGCTGACAGATCAGGTCATCACACAGGCAGAAGGAAAGCTGTTTGTTTTTCAAAAGGCACTGACCTCCATAGTCATAGAGACTATCTTTCAAATAAATTGTTATAAGTTGACTAAAGCAAATGATGACATTTCAGTCACCCTCAGAGCAGTGCAAGAAGACAGTGACACTTTGGCTAGGGTTTTTCTGAAACACAGTGATGATTGCAAGCAGAGGTGCCAGTCTTGATTTTTTTTTAAGTTGGTTGCTTACCCTCATGATCCAAGCCAAACCCTTGTCATGCAGCCTTATCACATAATCTTCATATACTTTGCCAAGTGAAGGGCCTCCTCCTTTTATGAGCAGATGGCCAAAGCATTGCAGGTTGTTGAAAACCGATTGATCTAAAGTGCAGTGGAAAGATACAAAGAAAGTAAATAGAATTCATTGCACAGGTAAAAGATAGTGTCTATGATTCAAAAGTATTGGTTTTCCTATTCAAATGAAAATGTCTGTCAAACTGTACCTATAGTGGACAGGAGACAATATTGAATACATACATGCATTGATACCAAAAGGGCATTTCCCTTAGGGGAAGAGGCCACACAGTCACCTCACTGTCACATTGCCAAGAAGTCTAAAGGGAACTCCTTTTGAGTAAACATAGAAATATAGTGAGAAAGCATGCAACCAAAAGATGGCACTTACAGTCCAGGGAGAAGCTCATAAATCGCCTGGAAGCAAGAATTATCAAACAAATTAGAAGAAGACAGACCATCTCCTTTTAAAAATGACAAAATGGCTTTCAAAGCTCTTCAACAGACCTTGTGTGGTTTTCTCTATTAAAATATCACCAAGAAAGTAAAACAGTGGACAAAGTTGAGCTTTGGAATGGTTCCATTACAAAAGGTCAAATGCACTGATCAAATCAAATGATAACTGTGTTTCAAAGAACCCTGTTGTTCCTGCTTCACCAGTTTATCCTTTCAGATATACATCACAAACTATGGGAGGCTATTCAAGATTAGTTCCCAAGATGGACATTGTGAATAAGTATACCAGTTATAAATGAACAAAGAAGTGGTTTGATAGATTGTCAGTTTTGGGAGTTTTGAAACAAATGCAGCTTTCTCATTATTCTAAAAAGGACAGATATATCATAGATAATGTACCTACAGGCAGGGAATTATTTTGAGAAAAGGGGGCGCCTTCTTGAAATCAAGAAACCATAACCAAATCCAAATTATGTCAGTAAACTTGTCTCCTGCTGTAGATAAAGGTTGAAGAAGCTATCAAAGACCAAGGACTGTCAAAACAAGTTGACAAAACAAGCCCTGTCCTTCAGAAACAAACCAGTATTTAAGCATTCTCTTGACAGTGTTAAAGAGGGGTTGTTTTACATTATAAATATTACCAGCATCTTTAAAACAGTGGCAGAGATGATGTGGAAGTTATTGAGTTATTTGTCAAAATTTGAAGCTCGGTGTTTATCACCCAAAGAACAAAAGCTGGAAATCACTTTTCAAACACCTATGCATAAAACAGAGTTCTGGCTTTTTTTAAGCCATTTTTGTTTTCTATAAAGAGGTTGGTCCATCATTGACACGGTTCAAAAGTGTAAAAAACCTACAACGCATGTATTGATTGTAAATCCAAATTGCAAATTGCACCAAGGTTGTTGGGGAAAAGTATAAAAAGAATCGTGGAAATCTTGCAAAAGCCAATCATAATCTTCACTTTACATTCAAAGACCAAGGTGACCGTTGAAAAGATTTGAAATGAAATAAGGGTGAAATAGGAGAGTGAGAGTTTCATTTTCAAAATTCAAACAGAGCTCCATGCCTCCCTAGCATCAAAGCAAGACAATTCGGGTCGATTTGCAGAGTTTTGCACTGTTAAAGGCCGAGCGACGCGCCTGGAAACCCGCGCGACGCGCCTGGGAGCAGTTTTACACAGGCGGCCAGTGTTGGCGCGACGCGCCTGTACAGTTGCGCGACGTACCTCTACACGGCGCCCGACCGCCCGACTGCCCGACCCGACAGGCCACCCGGGTGGTATATTTTGCGCGCCGTGCTGACCTGAAAGAGTGCCGCGCATACTTTGAAGACCTCCGGTGCTACTCCTGCCCTCTCAAAGGATTTTCTCATCAAAATTAAAGGTATTCTCATATATTTTCCCCCTCGGTTTCAAAGATTTGCAAAAGTGACAGAAAGGTTTAAAAAGACTTTTTCAAGCGGTGTTTGAATGACAAATTCACTATTAGAAGTGCTTGTGGGAAAGAAGTTGTGTTTAAGTTAAAAGCCTGGTGTTTTCACCCTGTGATTAATCAAGAGCAAGGCTATCATTTCTTTAAAGAACTGTAGGGCAAAGTTCCCCTACTCAACCACTGAAAGACATTATTCTCTGAATACTCTGTGACTGTTTCTGTCCTTCAAAACCTCACTGCCAAGTGGATTTTCAGAAATTATAAAAGCTTTCTTCCAAGGATGACTGATATTCCACATTGAAAAGGCCCTTGATTATTGTGGAAAAGAGCAAACTCTCACAGCCTTTGCTCAAAGCTTTTGAAGCTTTCCTAAAAATTTGTTACCTCTGTTTTAACTGTGAATTTGCCTATATGCTTACACCAGGGTTGACTTAATGAGCATGTTTTTGTTTAAATGAAGTGACCTGCATAGAGAACAGTGAAATTTAGTGGGAGAAGGGGTTCTTGGTCAAGCAGAAGTTTATAGGTTAAAGCTCCGGAGGAAATTTGTTCACACTACTCATAAAGAGACAGTGTTCACTGTATTGTTGGTTGACTGCCTTGTGTTGTTTAAAGCTTATTTGACAACTTGCTATCCATCCAAGCAGAGGTTTTTCTAACATAACCAGAGGGTTACATTCATAAGGAACCCTTGATTGTTTTGAAAAAGAAGTCTTACACAGTTTCTTCCTAAAAAACTTTGTAGTCTTCTAAACCCTGTCATTTTTTCTCCAGTCCTGTGTATTGACTGTCTAAACATATTTATGGTGGTTTGCAATAGATGCAAGATCAGTGGACTGTTGGCACACTTATACAAGGTAGGGTTGTTAATCATTGAAATTCTACCTTGAGGCAGAGATACAAAGATGTGTTG
The DNA here is from genome assembly GCA_034641835.2 of Pinus albicaulis. Taxonomy (NCBI): domain Eukaryota; kingdom Viridiplantae; phylum Streptophyta; class Pinopsida; order Pinales; family Pinaceae; genus Pinus; species Pinus albicaulis. Next base: position 49,592,539 of record MU968411.1, read on the forward strand.
TTAAATTCCAAAAATTACCAAGCAGGGAAACTTTGACATTGTATACATCCTGCCTCATACAGTCTGTCCTTTATTTCCACTATATTATATCATATTGAAGAGTTGTTGACTGTGATATTTTCAAAGTGGAAGACCACTTTCTGAAGAGCAGGGTTTAAATGATTGGATTTTACCTTGGAGACATAGATATAAATGTGTTGATTGCCCTCTAACAAATTCACAAGAAAAGGTGGCTTTTTAACACAGTGCACAGGAAAATTTCCCAGCAGTCTGTCTTCTCTTTGTTATATGGTACCCTATTGAGAAATCTACCTGGCTGAGGTACGTTCAAAGGTAGAAGGCTAAGTTTTAAGATAGCAGAGGTTATGTATTCAAAGTAACATTGTTGCAAACCATCCCAATCACATTGTTTATCTGTCCAAGCAGCATATTGACACGGTTTAACTCCAACAAGGCATTTTACATACAGTGAAGGCAGTTTACCTCTTCCAAAGCATATTCAGGTCAAAATGCCTCCAAGGCAAGACAACAGGAGTGGTCCACATAAGAGATATGAGCCCATCTCTACAGAAGAGATTAATGCTCATCCATCTGTACTTTTCAACTTCCATGAAGTAGGCTGCCTTGATTTGTGCCAGAAGATAGAAGAAGTCAAGAGTTTTTCACCATTAACACACTTGTGCGCCCTGAGATTCAAAGAAAAACATTTCCAAGTGGCGGGTCTTGATTTCAAAATTTCTCCAAGGTATGTGTCCAAGGCCACCAAGATCCCGTATCATGGCGAAAAATGGTTTAAACAGGCTCATCTTGACTTAGAGGATTACAAACCTTTCATCAAGCCTGAACATAGAGAGGCTGTCACTGCTATTTTCCCTTTTTCATATCTCCTTGACAGCTATGCTCCGCTTATGAAAGTCATAATGAAATATTTCACTTGTGAAGGGAGGTTTAATCGAATTTATGCCTACCATGTCCGCTTATTGATGCATTTTACCAGAAGCAGGCAACTAAACCTCCCTTATTTTTTATTCAAAAGCATAGAGAAAATGGCATCTACTGTACAAAAGAAGGCCCCACCTCAGCAAATCCCTTCTCTTTTTCATCATTCTTTGATCAACATTATCTTCCTATACCAGCTAGAGAAGAAAGAGGTTCCATGGGATTTATTCATCAGCCATCCAGACTTCTCTAATGTTCCTCCTGTTCATGTGTCTCCCACTCAGCCTATCCATCGCCCGATACCTTTGTCCAGTAGGCCTACTCCTAGAAGGCTCAAAATGACTACTGGACAGCCAAGTCAACAAGAGGAAGGAGAGGGCAGTAAACAGCAGCAAGAGGAAAGAGATGAGGGACAGCAGCAGATAGGTGATGAAGGACAGCAGGTCCATGATGAGGAACAGCAGGTCCATGATGAGGAACAGCAGCAAACAGAAAGTGAAGGGCAGCAGATACAAATTGAGGGACAGCAGCAAATAGAAAGTGAAGGACAACAGGTCCAAGATGAACAGCAACAGGTACACATTGATGAACAGCAGTTAGATGATGAGGAACAGCAGCAAGTGCAAGATGAAGAACAACAAGTTGAGCAGGAAGTTGAGACACCTCTTGAGCCACAAATTGGACAAGACATTGATGAAGAACAACAAGCTAATGTTGGCGAACAGGGGCAGCCTAGTGAACAGCAAGAGGAAAACATCCAACAGCCTCAAGAAGAGCAGCCAATTCAAAAAGATGTCAAAGGTAAATCAGTTGTTTCTCCTTCTCCCAAAAGAACAAAACTCAGCACAGCAAGGAAGGGAGGGTCTAAGGCTACCACCCTAACAGTGACAAAGGTTGTTCCTAGCAAGAGGAAATTTCCCAAAAAGACACCTTCTAGCATGCCAAGGAGGAAAAGCGCCAGATTGGCTTTCAAAGGTAAAAGCAAAGTTGGAGAAAGTACAAAGCATGGAGGTGAAGTAGCTGTCATCCCTATCCAAAGCGATGACAGTGATAATGAGGCCCGCCTCCTTGAAAACCTCCTCATTCAAAAGGAGGGGAAAATTGAGGCATTAGAGGAAGATCTTCAAAGGGAAAGGAATTTCAACCACTTCTTGGAGGTTGAAAACAAACAGATGAATGTTCATGCAGCTATCCATGAAGCACGGGCAATCAAGTATAAAAAGGAGGCAGTTAAGGCGCAAGCGAGGATAGAAGAACTCATTGGTGAGTTTGATGAGGAGGAAGAGGAAGATCAGCCTAGGCGGAAGAGGCCTAGGACCATCGGGCTTAAAAGAGCCTTGGAAAAGCAGAGAGCAGAAGAACAAGCCCAGCTCCAAGCCTTTCCTCTCACTGCACTGCTTGAGCAGGAAATTGAGGAAAACAAAGAGGCTTGGCTTGAAAGAGCTAACAAACATTTGGAAGTGAAGCTTGAGAGGGCGAATAGAGATTTAGAGCTGCAGAGGAAGAGGACACATCACTTCCAAAAGCTGAATCGGTTTGCTCGGCGCAAACTAAAGGCATCTCAAGAGAAATTGAAGAAGGTAAAGGGACAGCGCCTAGCACGGAAAGAAGGGAAAAGCATATCAGCCCTTGATATTTTGGCCTCAGCTTCGGAGCATGTTGCTATGGACCCTTGAGGGTCATGCATGCCAATTTTGGGCCTTCTTCGGTAACTTTTTTTTTTTTGGCATTTTTTGGGTTTTTGGTCGAAAACTCATAAATTCGCCATTTCAGTTTGATGAGTTGTCAGGGGAGGAGAATTATACCGATGGATGCCATAATTCTATGAGCAGGTCTCCAGCAATTTTCAGGGCATTTGGAGATCATTCGCCCCCTCAAATTGGCGAAAAACGCCCTCTTTTTCCACATTCTGCCCGCCATATCAGCAGTCTGCTATTCCCTGGTTTTTTATACACAGGTACAGTTTTGAAGGACTTCCAGGCATCAGATTGAGATGATTTCAGTTGCACTGGAAAGAAGACACAGAGAGCTTTCCAACAAGCTATCATGAGCCTCGTTTTGACATCGGGAAGGCTGCCAATTTCCTCCAGCAAGTCATGGGACCTTTTTCAGGCATAAATATGAAGTATTTTTGTAATTTTTGAACCTCAAAAATCTGCTTTTCCCAAATGTGCGTTAAGCTATTTTTATACTTGGGAAATGATGTAAAGTCAATATAATTTCCGTTTTTAGCAGTTTTTTAGATATTTTATGGGATAATTTGTGCCTTGGGCTTTGCAAAGCCTCAAGGACAAGTTTAGATATTTTGACTTGGCCAATGGGATAGCTAGTTGCTCCATGAGGTTTTCCTCCCTCAAGGCTATTTATTCCATGGGTTTCATTGTAAATCAAAGGCTGAACTTGAGAGAAGAATATATATATTGGTCATATGAGCTTTGAAGAACATATTTGTGTTATGATTTTTGGACTGCCTCTTGGATGCTTTTGATGAATGATGAAGGATTGGTGATGGATTCCATGACATGGTAGAATGGTATAGTGTTTCTTGCTATGTTTTTGTCTTCTAGTTTTCATTCATAATACATGCTTATTGCTGCTATAGATCAGTAGAGATTGATTTTGAGATATGCCCATGGAGGCACCTCAAAATTCCTGAATCTTCATAGCTTGATGTTTTCTTCTTCCTTAGTTATGCTAAAGAATTCTTAACTGCTCTTTAGTAGCTTAAGGATACTGTTTGCTAGTTTTATTTACAAGTTCTATGCATGTTGAGTAGGGTGTATGGTTTGCCCTGCCTACCTATAAGCTGTCCATAGTTCTGTCCATAAAAATTTCTCTTTAACTGATTAGTTGATCATCTTGTTGAACCAAGGAGGCCTAGTCCTGATCTAGCCCTTTGCCTAAAACTATGAAATCTTGTTTGTCAAAGTTCCCAATGACTTAGAGACTATGTTTAGGCATTTCGGCATAGTATTTTGAGTTGTTAGTCCTTCTTATGTGTTTTCCCCAAAGTCTGATAGCCATTTCCCAAAGTTAGAGGGTCTTATACTTCTATGTATGGCTGGAATGTTTGATTTCTATGTATTAATTAGCTCATAGTTACATTTAGCATGATTAATGACTTGCTATAACATGTTTATGTCTGCTATCAACTAGTTATACTTGAAATCCCTCGTCTTTCACAAACTTGATGTCCATTTACTCCATTTTGCCCAAAGATCCCTTCTACCGTGAATCAAATCGGCCCTACAGCAGCCTTACATCATCATCTGATAGCTTCCTTGACCTGTTTGACCCCATAGCCCAATTGATCTGACTTCTTGTTACCTGTTTTATATCTTTGATCAGTTTATCCCTCACAAACTTAAAAAACCAAAAATCAAAAAACTCACTTCATAACTAGCCTAATATCAGAACACCATAAGCAAACACACCGACATCTTTTACACTTATAGAGAGAGCCCTCTCTGAGTCCAGGAAGGCTAGGTCCTTGGGCTCCAAAGCTTGGTTTGATGTTACATCGTCATTTGGCTCACCAATCGGCCAAATCACGGGACCCTAACAGCGGGGAGGATAACAATAATTCCTCCTAACCACCCGAAATAAACCCAATTTACATTTGACTTCATATAATATGAAGTTTTTAATACATTTCTATAATTTATTGATAACCTATGATTTCCATGTGGGGCTGGTCATTTTCAAATTAGCTCCTAAATTCATTGTTTCAAAGGGGAAACAATTATAAACATTTCAGTCCATGATGCCCATACCTATTTTGAAAAAAACCGTTGTGTCAAGATGTAATCATAGGTTTCTTCATCCCTTTAACATCCATTAGACTTGGTTGGGCACTGTACACTTATTCTCTTCACATTTTCTTGTGTAATTATTTTTCCCTTTCACTGTTATGCACTGAAATGCTGCAACTTTGGGCCATATTCCTGGGTTCCATATTTTCTTCCAGGCTTTAATCTAAGAATCTGATTCTCTTCTAATAGAACCATGCCATATCCTTCTTTAAGTGAGTAGGATCCTCTTGATGTGGGATTTCAACACAATCCATCTTATTCGCTTTGGAATTTAGTGAGTCTAAATCATAGAGCCTCCTTGATTGCCTTCGCCTCATCAGTTTGGATTCGAGACATTTTTTGGTAATGTTAAAGGATGTCTCCATTTGATTTTAGCGATAGAACCCAAATAGTTTGTTGGGATTGATCCAATAATCCTTTGTTTTGGTTCACCCCAAATTGACCTGATTCTGTCCAAAGCTTGGATGCTTCTGAGAGGTTGGTGTCCGACCCATGCATACTCCCAAAAGTCTTCCTTTTCTCCATGTTGGACATCTTTGGAAATCCAACTACTTGTTAAACTTTTTTGGATCATATTATTCCTTATGCTTAATCCTTTCAGGACATCATCATTTCAAGACTCCCATAAGGTGGACAAGTTCCCTATTCCCCATGTATCTTTTTTCCTTAAAATTTTGACATAAAGACCATTTTTTGTCAGAGTTGAAGCATGTTTACCTGTCTTCTTACCCTTGCTTCTCATTCCAATCTAGGCTTAATTCTTTGTTTCCAACCTATCAAGTGCCACTTTTTCTCCTTTAATGCCTCTTGTCATGAGAAAGTTTTAATAACTTTATCCCTCTCCAAGGGAATTGATCTCGGGGTCAACAGATTGGAATTTTAGAAGATGGACATGGTTGATAACTATTAGATAAGGTTAATCTGTTTGCCAGAGAGAAACACATGGAGATTTGTGTATCGGTCTTATTATCCCTACTTCTCATTCCAATTTAGGCATAACTATTTGTTTCCAACCTATCATATGGAATTTTTTCTCCTTTGATGCCTCTTGTCATGAGAAAGTTTTATTAACTTTATCCATCTCCAAGAGCACTGATCTCAGGGTCAGAAAATTGGAATTTTAGAAGATGGGGATAGCGAATAAGTTAACTATTGGATAAAATATGAAGGGCGGTGCAACAAGTGTATCAACCACATAGTATTATGAAAGAATTCTTCACCACCATCCAAATTCCAATATGAATGAAACAAGGTTCCCCCTATGGATTAATTGCCCATGTTTACCTATGACTCCATACAGTTCCTTTGTTGAGGGACAATATACTTTAATCTTTCTCAGATTGTAGTTCCTAAAATTACTTATATTTGAAGGTCAAAGGTGGATTTCATTAGATTTTAGAGGTGATGATTCTCATTCCTAGGGCGTTTTTATTGCAAGACTCAAGTCTAGCCACGTTAGGTTAACTAAGAATATAGACAATCTCATATGATCAAAGAACCCTTCTGGGGCTTATAACCCAAAAGCTAGATATATCGCTATTAGTTTAGATGGGGAGAAGAGGAATCATGTGTGGTGGAGGAGAGTTTGGATATTTAAATATCCCTCAAAGGCTTTAATTTTATGTGGTTTGCACTAAACAAAAATACTTGACTTGGTATAATATTCTGAGAAGGAATAGAGCAAGACTCGATAGGTGTAGTTTATGCAAGGTATGTGAAAATACCAATAAACATCTTGTCATGGACTATAACTACAGTATGCAAGTTTAGAGGGAGAATAAACATTTGACTAGGTTGAAAAATATATGAATTGGTGGCACAATTGAAAATGGTCTAAGAGGTTGGTGTCATAACTCTTCAGTGAAGGATTACAAAGAACTTCCCTGGATCCTAGCTTGGGTATTTAGCAAGCTAGGAATCTCAACTTATTTAAAGATAGGAAAATTCTTCCTATTCAATGTTCTTTTCCTATTTGATGTGGTCTCAATTCTTTAAAATAGTTTTCCTCAGACAAGAGCACCTAAGACTCCTAGGAAAATTGTTGTAGAAGTGGGTAAGGATGGTGCATGGGCATATTTTGATGATGACCCTGAGTTCTATGGAGTAGGTAGAAGTGTTTTATATAGTGAATCTCATAGCATTAACTTTAGAGTTGGATTGGGGCATCAAACCAATTATCATGTTCAGCTAATGGCTCTAAGACTTATCAAAAATAAAAATAGGGCGTGGACTAGCCGTGGTCCATGCTGTGATCCTATAGTCCTAGGTTCCCATTGCTATTACATTATATGGTGATGAATCCTTTGAAACCAACTTCATTGCACCATTAGGAGTAAATAATTTACTATAAAAATATCAATATAGCAATGAATGAGAGCAGAGTAGAAAGACAAATAAATTACAATAAAAGAGATAACAGATTGCTGCAGGTTACCTATTGCAGCAATGGATAAAATGCATAATGTAATAGAGGCATACAAAGTATTGAGAGCATAAGTAGCCAATTCATCCCTTAAGAATACACCCTAAAAATGTGTGCAAAATGGTCAACTTGGCCATTGTAAGTTACAACAAACTCTAGCAAATGGAGTGACCTTAAATAATTTGCTAAGGTGCCAGGCTGCCAGCTAGGGGAGCACTCCTTCGATCTAGGTGATTCATCACTCATCATAAATGCAAACCAATTATAAGCTTAAAATAGCAAAGGAAGTTAAGCATCTTTCTCAAATGACCCAACTATCTCTCCATACTCTCACCCATATCAGTATTAGTAAGTCAACATGTCCCCAATAGGTCAGGGTGAGCTAGCTCATACTCTCCAAGGAAGTAGCCAATTCACCCCTTAAGAATACACCCTAAAAATGTGTGCAGGATTGTCAACATGGCCATTGTAAGTTACAACAAGCTCTATAAAATGGAGTGGCCTTAAAAAATGTTCTAAGGTGCCATCTAGGGCAGCACTTCTTCAATCTAGGTTATTCATCACTCATCATAAATGCAAACCAATTACAATCTCAAAATAGAAAAGGCAGTTAAGGCTCTTTCTCCAATGACCTAGCTATCTCTCCAAGAATAGGAAACAATGGTTAAGGGGCAATAAATAAACTTAGGTTACTATAACTAACCACCCCCCCCCACCCCCATAAATGAATCAACCTCAAAATACAAAATAAAAATAAAAAAATTACATTTGTTAGGAAATGAAGCAACCTAGGATTGTGTGCCAAGTGGAATCCCCTTTAAAACATACCTCTTGACCATGGCAAGGAGCTTCACTCTACACAATTAGGCCTAAAATCTTTTAGGCAATAAAACACTTCTTTAGAATAGATCCCTCTTTGTATAAACAAATCAGATGAAGGTGAACACAAGGAATAATACACTACTTGTTGTTTGTTTCTTTTTACAGTTAACTCTTTCTTAACTTGATGAGTATCACATTGGAGAAGGGGATATACTAACTAATGAAAATGGCTTCCATTTTCTGTTCTACAATAGCAATAGTCTTATGCCAAATAGGCCTCAAAACCTTGCATTAGATCACCAGCTAAGACTACCCATCATATAGCATAATAGCTCTAGAGGGAAATTTTCCTATCATGAATAAACCACACCATGACGAAACACTTATGTGTTGTTTTATATTGATAGGAGTATATATCGTGTTTTGCTGTAAAATTATATATATGTTGTTTTGTTGTAAAAGGTGTTTGCTGACAGATATTCAGGGTCACTATCATCGTTTGTTTCCTTGACACTTGAATTCCAACCATAAAATGTTTGTTCTTTGGAAATTCCAAAATCTACCATGGTTGCTCTCATAAGATGGTTTAACAATATATTGGCAGAATTAATGCCACGATGCACAACTCGTGGTACAACCCCATAAAATGGTAAAATAATCAATTTTAGCTGATCAACTGCTACATGCTACCCAAAAAAACTTGAATTTGGACCCATTTTAGAATTCATTCAGACCTGTAGATACAATTATCTAGCATGATAGAAACAAGTCTCAGAGTGCATGCTTGGCTGCTCCAACAAAGGCATTACATCAAGCCCTACAAGAAATCATTTTTGCATGTTCATCTTCGATATTTGATGCCACTAAAAGCCTCTGAAAAATCTCAGCCTAGGCTCCACCTCCAAGTTTCACATCCTAATCACTGCACCGCTAGAATGAATGCCCAAAATCACTACAACCTACACATACTCGGTGGTTAGATCTTAGGAGTCTAGCTTAGCTTTAGGCATGGTTTCTAGAATTATTTTAGAATGTTTGAGAGTGTTGACCAAAGTTGTTTTTGATGTCAATAAGATGGCAAGAACTATTGAAGAATGTCATAGATATTTGACTATATGATGCCCTAGAAAAACCTAATGGTTAAAATACGCTTGTTATATATGCCCCTATCTATATGATGACAAGCCCCAGATCCTTTTGATGTCCTAGTCTTTGTTGAAGAATTTTCCTAATCTTGAAAACCTTAAGAAAGATGCCTTACGCTGCTGGTATATGGGCTAGTTTAACATTGAATAGTTAACTAAAAAGGGACCACTGTGGACCGAAATCAAAGGTTGTTTTGACCATTGTATCTTCTAAAAAAAGGAGTTTTTTTGAATTGTTTAGGCATGTTTTTTAAGGACTAATTGAAAACTATTTTTTTGTGGAATATTGAGGTCCAAAGACAAACCTTATTATAGTTTCAAGATTGTCTTCATATCAGAAATTGAAGGCCAAAATCAGATCAGTCAAAGGATTTTACTGAGACCTATTCTAGGCTTCTGCAAGCTAGTATGGAAGAACAAAATTAATGGTTGATTTAGCTCAGGCAAAGGAATAGATTTGAAAACAAATTTAAAGAGCAGACTTAATCTATCCTGGTTTGTCTTAAAGGATAGACTTGAGGACTACCTGAAGCACACACAGTGTTAGCAGAAGAGAAATCAGTGTATAAATGAGTTTCACAACAGAAAAACAGAAGTGTGACAACAGTAGTAACATGAGGCTACTATGGTGGAAATTTCAGACACTCAAAAACTTGTAAATCCACCATCATCTAATGACTGAAATAAATTCAACAATAAGCATGCACAAGACGAAACCTTAAAAATGAAAATTTTAATACATTTGTTGAACAGGTCGACTAAATGTCAGGTCGGCTCTCTAGCACTTAAGTCAGCTCTTAAGGCAACCAACATGTCCTTTCATTGTGGAAAACAACTATAAATACCAAAGTAACCTTGTCACTCCTAGTCAAGAAAAACTCGGTCAAGGAAGTACAAAAAAAAGTTCAGTAGAGAGGAAAGGTGTTTGGGTTATATCTTGTGAGCTAAATTTAACTTTTGTTACATTCCTTATCTCAGACCTTCGAAGACAGTAATTTTGGCTCTGTAATACTGAGATTCTCGGCCCTTGTGGAACCTCTAACACTCGGCTTGTGGAAGTACTAAAATACACAAACCTGCAACTCTTCCTCAGACTTGTAGCGCAGTTGCAGACCTGTTGATCACAGAACTGGCCTACTAAATGCCTGAAATCTTAGACCTGTAACTCTCAACTCCTCTGTAGCTCGGGTCTGTAACAAAAATTTATTACCCTCTATGGAATTCGGCCTATCAATCATTTTAGGACTTCATTTGACCTTTTGAATGTGGATAGGGCTCTAATTTGTTGAAACTAGGCTCAGAATTTGGAACTATCCTCATATCAGAAGCAGATCCTCTTTTGGTGAAGTAAGACCTTAAATTTGTATACCAGATTCCCTTTTGTAAGAGTACATATCTCATATTAGTGGCAGATCTAAAGACACCACAGTGAAGCAATTCTTGAACCTTTTAAGAGGTGTTGGAGACATTGTTTTTGTTTGGGCATATTGAACTTGGAGACATTGTTGGTGACTCTTGAAGCACTTAAAGACATTTTTTAAACAGAACAGACCCTGTGATCATCCTTGGAGAAAAACTTGACAGGAATTCTAGAAGCAAATCTTGGACACTAAAACTGACCTTAGAAGATACCTTGAAGAGTGTTGAAACAACTTATTGAAGATGTGCTGTGGAGAAGTATCTTTGGAGTCTTTTGGTGCAGTGAAGATGGATTGCTTGAAATCTTTGTAGTTTGATCATCTCTTGTGATAGCAAAGAAAATTATTTTAGTTTGTGCTGGAGATAGCCCTTGACTTGTGAGATAGTAACCTTGTTAAGGTCATATTGAAGTAGTCTTTGGAAGCAACTGTTAAAGTTTAGACCTAAGAAACCCTAATTGTAACAACATTGTTGAAGTGCCCAAATGAAGTAACCTCGAAGAATATTCCTTGTGTAGATGAAGAGTCATGGAGACACCTTTTGGTGCTAAGATGATGTTAACTTGCATTCCTTGAGCATAGTGAAGAATATGCCTTGTAGGCTTAGAAGTGTTTATGCCAATCAAATTTCCTGAACTATCAAGAAGAGGACCTACAATGGTCCTTTACCATCTGTCTGAAGCACATTGTGTATTAGATGGCTAGTTGCAGCTGAAATTATCTACCTGGAAAGCCCACTAATGATAACAGTCGTCAAGGTGTGATCCAAACCAATGGATTCCCAATTTCATACACTTTTTTTCCTACAAAAAGATTTGCAGAAATTTCAACTGCCATGGGTATCAATTTATCTTTTGGCGCATTCATCCATAGCACTGCAACATCGTTATCTTGATCATGTCCAACTACCTCTGTGACATGTGTTGACTGAACACCAATAGTTACTCTCAAATATAACAAGAAATTCTTGTCCTGATATGCTTTAGAAATATCTAAAACTGTCTACAATAGTGCTCACTTACCACTTGTAGATTTCATGAATTAGTTTGGAAAGGGTCTCATTAGTAAGATCCAAGATAAGAAGGTGGGAGAAATTTAATTCTGACTGTAATTTTATTTAAAAATAACACATGAAAATGCACCAAAATGCATGTCTAGACTCTTTATAAGTTATAACTACTCATTTGAGCAGCCTGCCTCAAAAACGCTTATGCAATTTGGGATATTGCATCAAAAGGCTGATTGCCAACATCATCTCTACTTTAAGAAGATATAGTTGGATGAAAGAGAAGTTTGCTAGCATTGATGCTAAAGTAATAGGGTTGGTTCCTCCAGCTGACAGAAGGAATTTTGGCACTACGAAGTTTGGTTACTACTTGGGATATTTACACACTGTTGTTGCAGGGACATGAAAGCCATCATTTGGTTGAACACTTTTGTACTCTCCTTGATTGTAAGCTTTGTACTCTCCTTTATTGTAAGTTAGATATCCTACAAACCATCTAATATGGTTAGCCTCATTTCAGGTAAGGATGGAATTCCTTGACCTTTATAACGATGTTTACAATTTGGGGATTGTTGTAGCTCCTGAAATAGTATCTTGGTTTGGTACCTGATGTGGATCTCATGTTTGAGTGTATGGATAGCTCCATGATTAGAAGATCATAATATGATTTGGGCAAGAAATCACCACCTCCTTTGTTTTGGTACTATAGAAATGAAGATCACTTTGACATTCCTTTTCCAAATTTTCCCTCCAAACAACTCCTAAGGCCTCCTCAAGTTGCCCGTCAAACTGATCCACAAAATAGTCATCGCTTTGACGCAATACTTGACAAACTCTCACTCCAAGTTTGCTACCCAATCACTGTGGCAAATATCACTAGTTTAGAGCATATAACCATGAGATCTGCCCCCTCCTCATTGACTTCCACATGATGCCCTATCACGATTTACAACTGATCCACAAGTTAGGATCCAATATCTACAAGAATGCACTGAAATACATACCTTAAGCTCACTGTTTTGAGGTCTCCTTCACTGCTGCAATCTAGGCCTGGTTAGGGCATCACACAGTCCATTCTTCTAGCCTTCAATTCTGCCCAGAATTTCTCTAGATGAAAGTGGCTACCCTTTGGAAGTACCCTCCTCCTCAACTCTATTGTCCTAGGTGTGAACCAACCCTAACACTACCCTACGCAACTCTGTTTAGGTTGGTTTAGGCCTGTGGCCTTCCCACAACAGCCATCTAGGGATGAAATTGTCTCTTCCAAGGGTCTAAACACCCTAACATACCCTAAAACATAAAAAAATTCTCTCCTCTGCCTCGGTCCTCTAGAACAGCAAATCGACCTTCATAACAGTCACCAAGAGTGCCCTGAACTGCCCTCTTCTCCACGCTGTCAGCCCTCTTATGTCTGTGGCCCAAAACATAAGTTTTCTTGTCCTCCCTTTGTGATGGAAATGACAAGAGTATTGAAAATATTCACAAGTGTAGGCCATAACATGAGAGGTAACAAGCCTCCTATAACATGAGAGGTAACAAGCCAGAGGGCCAAAATTCTCCAAGTGCAGCCTGCTTGGGTGTAGTCTTCTACTAGATTAATTCTCATGCCATATGATGGGTAAGAGGGTCCACCAATCATGCATTTATTTATTGGTTGGGGATGCCCACCAGCTTGGGAGGATATGTTGTCATTTTCCTACCAAATATGTGAGATGTAAACCCACACATGGGGACACCTACCCTGATAATTACTCATACATACATCAAAAATGACATCTCACAATTTCTGTAAGAGTCTTAGACTCAAGTATTCATAGATAACTATGTTAGATGAAATGATTTTATGATTTTATGTGTTCTATTTCTATCACTGATAAATGCTATAGTCCATTCTCATGTATGCATGAGATTTTTTTTTATCCTTGTCTCTTTTATCTTAGATAGGACTTAGTTGCATTCAGGATGTGTCCCACCCCTAAGGGATGCATCCATGGATGGATCAATCAGTGGATCTATGCTCACTGTCAGTCCCCCCTGAATGGATCCGATCACCATCATATACAAAATGAAAGTGGGTTGGCTTAGACTTTAGTGTTTCCCTATCCATAAGGTACAAGGCAACTATTGGGGACCTCGTTTTCTTTTGGGATGTTACCCACATCCCAAAAAATTGGTGATGTAAATGCTCCTGAAGATGGGTAGATGTCCCTCAACTGTCTGAGGAATGTATAGTTGCCACTTGTCAAAATTAGTTCCTCTTAAGTGCACTTGATGAAAAGTGGAAACAAATCTAGCATTCCCTTGGGTGTGCTAGCATGGTATACATAGGAAGGAAAGAAAGCAATGGTGTTACTATTAGATCTGTCGGTAAATAAAAAATATTGGAAACAAATATAACATTAGAGTTGTCCGCTTTCACTGCATAAGGTCCATTGAAGAAATACTTTATATTTATCAACATATGAGGCCACCTTCACTGCATAAGGCCCATTGAATAGTTAGTTAAGAATCACTCATTGTAAAAAGGATCAACTTTGTTAATAAGGCCCAAAATAGCTAGTAGGCTGTCAATATAAGTGGGCACATAGATAGATAAGATTTTCTATGGATAGTTATATATTAAGTAGAAGGATATGTAATGTTTTGTCAAGAATTATGTATGCATTTGGAGAATTCCTCTTGGAGGTTGCCCCCTTGAAGTGGAAAGTAAACAGAGCTCTCTATTTTTTATCATCAAATAGATCTTTCTTAGGGTTTATTTCTCTTTTCTCCTGTGTTCTTGGGTTCTGCTCTACATTTATGTGATTTCTATAAATTGTGGAGTTAATTACACTACAAGGGTGGTGGTTCTTGAGTACATTCCTTCGGATTCACAAGTTACAGATATTTTTACAAAGCCCCTAGCAAATGAAAAGTTTAAGATGCTGAGGGAGAGACTAGGTTTGGTGGAGAACACTTTCCTTGCAAAGAAAGAATTTATAGTTTTTATCTATTTCTCAATTAGCTCTCTAACACTGATGGCATATCAATAGGACTGATTTATACCATGTAATGATATGCTCCAGTAGATCCATCTTCCTAGCTTCCTATGTGCAACAAATAGAGAGCAAAGTGATGGCTGGACACTAATTTTTTGTGGAAGGAAAGTGGCAATGATATAGAGAGAGAAAGCGAGGGCACATGCATGCTTCCAATTTGCATATACCAGACTCATCCTTGTCCCAAATTTAGAACTATTGTTCAGATTTAGCATTCCAAATAGCTAGAGTTTGCTTTTACCAATTGTAGCATGTAATATCCCCAAATAGGGATAATAGAAAAATAACAATATTTCAAAAACATGGGCACAGAAAAATCTGAAAATTCATTAGTATATAAAAAATTCTACACTAAACCTAGATTTATATTCAAATCACTGATCTGATTTTTTTGCTAAAAGAAGTAAATTTCTAAGTATTTATGAACTTAGAAAAAGTACAACAAATCCCTTTATTTCTGCCCAAAAATTCCAGAAATGAAATACAATGACTTTCTTTTCATTTTTCTGAGTTAAAATAGAATTAAGTATCATGTACATTTAAACACAAAGTACCTTAGACACTATTTTTTAAACCCTAGTTATCCTCTTGAATGTTCAAAAATATTAGAGTTGTCATTTCTGTGAATACAAATTTTTCGGTTTCTTATGATTAATCATTAACCTATAAATCTAACAAATCTGTATATGCCCATTACTTCAATAGTTTTGCAAGTAGTAGATGGCATTGGTTGCACATTGTTTAGTTGTCATTTATCATTTGTCTCATTTGATTGTATGTCTTTTGTAGGTTATTCGCCATGTTTTTCTTGTAATAACATTTTTGGACATTTTTTCCTGCTTGTGCACTTTCTGGAGGTTTCTCTGACACACGAACCAGCTTAGAGGCACCAAAATTTTTAGCATTTTGGGTAGCAGTTTCAGAAAAGGAGAATAAAATTTCTTCCAATGTTTCTATGAAGAATAATGTTGCAAATATTGGTCATGCTGCCAAGGTAGTTGTCAACAAGAAGAAGAAAAAGAAGATTTTTTTTTATTTTTATTTTTATTTTTATCAGGAAGGAAAATGTTGCAGCTCCCACTGGTGATTTATATAATGCTTATAAGGTTCAAGAGGAGGAGGAAGATGTGAACCTTGGCCATGGTCTTTTGTAGTTTGTTGGCCATGTTGTTGGACACTGTTCAATTACTTGGAAATTCCCAAGCACTTGCAAGTCATGTAGGAGAGGCTGATGCATTAGCAAGCACTGCAAGAGGTCTTGAAAGGCATCTGAGTGGGAATTATCTACTTGAATGTCATGGGAAAAATATGGCCAGTTTGGATGATGATAGATGGGCCAAGCCAGTGGATGCTTTTGCTGCTGGCTGTGATATGTAGATGGATGCAGGTCTAAGTGGTTCCTCTTCTATGTTTCAACTTGGTCAAATTTATAATATTGGCTTTGCAAGAAATACTTGTGCAATACAAATGAGTATGAATGGCATCCTTCCTGAAGGGCCTTATGTGCAAGCACCATTTCCACAAGTTGGACTAGTGAGAAATAATTTTGATGTTGATAGGTGGAAGTGTGCTTTTGGTTCGCATAAGGGTTTGATTCTTCCTCCACAGCCTTCTCTGCCCATAATTCATAAATCAGAGAACCGATATGAAGTGGGCAAGGTTTTTGATGAGGATTAGTTGAAAAAATGACAAATTAAATCCATCCTTAATAAATTAACGCCCCAAAACTCTGAAAAACTTTTTGAACAGGTCAAAGAACTAAACATTGACTCTGCATCATGTCTTCATGGTATAAAATCTCAAATATTTGACAAAGCCTTGATGGAGACGAATTTTTGTGAAATGTATGCAAAATTCTGTTTTCAGCCTGCAGCAGGATTACCAGAATTTTATGAAAATAATGAGAAGGTTTTTCTCAAGTGAGTTCTTTTGAACAAATGTTAGGAAGAATTTGAAAAAGATGAAAGAGAAGAGGCAGAGGCTAAGAAAGAAGAAGAGGATGGTGAAAAAATCCTTTCAGTATAAGAAATACGAGAGAACAAGGTTGTAGCACAACGATGAATGCTAGGAAATATAAGGTTTATTGGTGAGCTTTATAAAGAAAGTATGCTGACCGAAAGAATTATGCATGCATTCATCAGGAAATTAATTGGTGAATTTCAACATATAGAGGATGAAAATGTTGAAGCTTTGTGAAAATTAATGAGCACTATTGGTCATATGATTTACCATTCAAAGGCCAAGGAACATATTGATGCTTATTTTGATAGTATGAAAAAAATGTCCAATACCCAAGGGCTTCCCTCTAGGCTAAGGTTCATGTTGAAGGATTTGATTGATCTGATGAGGAATGGATGGAAACAAAGGTGGAAGGTTGAGGGCCACAAGAAAATAGAGGAAGTGCATCGGGATGCTATGCAAGAACTACTTGGACAAGGAGGCTGCTCTCGAGGTACCAATATGGGACATGCAGGTAGGAGACTTGTAATACCACTTGATCATGGTGTGAGAGGACCTGCGATGCCACCTTACATGGCATGTGCACAAATGGGTTCACTTCCACATATTGGTGGGATTAAAGGGCCACAAACCCATATGGGATCACATGACTATGGATTCACCAGTCAAGATGCTTAGATTGTGGATTGGGCTCAATTTGAAAATCGGTCTATGCCAAGCCCTTCAACACACAGAGCTTCTGATGATGGCCACTTGACTCTTGGTCCTAAGGGAGGTCTTGGAAAGGGAATAGGAGGGAGGGCTCAACCTCTGCCATATGCTAAGAGTGCTCTAGCAGATATTCCACCATTCATATCTCCGAGTAATAGACGAATAGGTGTATGTCTAATTTCAGGTTGCAGTTCTAACTAGATGCCAGTTGGTATGAGAGATGAAATTTTGACAAGGAATTATGCTGCAAAAAAACCTTTATTTCCAAAATCACGTGTACAAGAAATAAATTTTTTGGATAATGATAGAAGAGAGTTTAAGAATTCATACTCATCAGGTGATGGAGGTGGGAAGATTTCAAATGTTGAATTTCAACAAGTGGCAAGGTTGTGTCAATCATGGAAAAATCAAAGTGCTTGAAATAAGGGTCAAACCATGCTGCCAATAGGAAAATAAAACTGCGCAAAGAAGGG
The DNA here is from genome assembly GCA_034641835.2 of Pinus albicaulis. NCBI lineage: Eukaryota > Viridiplantae > Streptophyta > Pinopsida > Pinales > Pinaceae > Pinus > Pinus albicaulis. The sequence continues at coordinate 49,610,284 of MU968411.1, forward strand.
GTAGGCAACATTTTGGTTGGCAGAAAAGGATCTACCAGCATCACCTCGAAGAAGCATGTAGCTTCAAGAGTATTTTGCTAGGAGAGGTGAGAAGGTATTGTCAAAAGTAATTGGTGGAAGAACTGTGGCCTGCATGCAAGCCTACACTCGAAAAAAACAAAACCACAAGAAGCATAACGTGGAAACTCACTAAGAAGGAAGCAACACGTGCTAGACTAGTCGACACCACTCAGTCGTTGAGAAATCGTGAGGGAAAGGACACACAAATGACCGATAGAAGGGTAGTTGTCAACATAATTAGTTTGTGGATTGAGGGGTGTTGTCAGAGCTAGCTAGACCTGTGTCAGTGCAGGTTTAGTAGCCACCACACATGTGGTTGAGTAGCCTAGTTGAAGTCACAGTGACGTGCTGTCAGGCACAATATGATCGAGAATTGGAGCAACTACAATTGAAAAGCTGGGAAGTGCATAGATCATAGTCATTGGTAAGAAGGTGGACTGTTGGGTCGGGTGCAAGAGCTCGTGTCAAACTTCTTGTGCTTACATCCAAAATAGTCTTGCCTTCAAAATGGTGCACATTCTCAAATATAGGTTTTTAATAACCATACATCCTCACGTGTCACATTTGGGAAAAGAGTTGTAGGGAATCTCCACAATTCTCTTACTGTCCATGTCTTTCCTTGTACCAAATCACCAACATTTGTGCATATCCTTTACTAAATAGCCAATCTTTTCTCTCTTCAAAATCTCATAATTATAATGAAAAATTTCCTCAAGATGGTGTTTATCAACGAACTTTGCCTCATGAGAAGGTGTCTCATCTCGAGGAGAAATTTTCTCATCAACATACCATTTTGAGGGAATTTATAAAGAGGATGATATAATAAATTTAAGAGTGATAGTTAAAGATGACTTCATATTTCCCCAGTTTTGTAGGTGAGGTGGGTAATGAGGCATTGATGGATCAAATATCAAAGGAAGAATTACAAACAATTTTTCACTGTTTCCAAAAGTATAAGAACCCTCAGCCACTTCGTAGGACAATATAATTCTTCTAGGGGTTCTATGACTTCCTTCAAACATAGCAACTAAGAATTGCTGACAAATTAAAATACACATGCAGGATTTGGGAGATTTCAATTCAACATTTAAGGCTTTAATCCCAAAAAATAGACAAGAATGAGATGATTTCAGACACATATCACTATGTAATTACATCTACAAAATCATTGCAAAAATTAGTGCATGTAGGGTCAAAATCCACTAAGCTGATTTTGTGTCATTAGAATAAATATTCATCCTTCATGGGAAACAAATCCATTATGGAATAGGAGTAGCCCAAGAAGGAATTTATAACATCAAACCAAAAAATTACAAGCAATTTTAGTGATTTTGTCTTTCCAAGGCATATGACAGAGAAAACTGGCTTTATTTAGGGCTACTCATCCATATAGGGTTCAATGTGCAATTGGTTAACTAGATAATGAATTGTCTTTCCTCAATATTTTTGCAATTCTAATTAATGGCTCAATCTATTCTTCTATCATTCCTACAAGAGACCATGGGTAGGTATGACTAATGGCTCCTTTTCTATTTTTGACTATACAGTAGGTGGTCTCAACAGAGTTGTAACATAAACAAATTAGATTCAAATTTTATAAATATAAAAGATAAAAAAAAATGTCAAAGTCTTTGTTTGATTGTTACTTTACTCTGTTGTGGACATGTTACATGAAATGTGATTGGAAAAAGGATGGGGAAACAATGCATATTACGTCTTGGATATGGTTCATTCACTGTTAGAGATCGCTTAGCCACTTGAGCCACCGACTTTGGAAATGTTTCTAGTAGGAATTCCTATGGTTTTTAATGTTGTGATTATTTCACCTCATGGTTATTTTGGGCAAGAAAATGTTTTAGGAATGCCAGACACGACATTGGTGGACAGGTAAAAATATATTTTATAATTGCAATTTCCATTCCATGATATCCTCTCTTTCTTGTTTGATTGTATTTTGGATGTTTCTTTTGATTTTGTTTTGTCTTTTAACTATGAAATTGAAAATACTTAGTATCATGTTAATTTAAACAAAAACCAAAGCTTGAAGATGAAATTAGTATTACAGTATATTGATTGGAATCCTTATAGCTATTTTGTGTTAAAATATTTTCATGACTATCAGAAAAGATTACTTTCATGTTGTTATTTGAGTACATGTTGTTTATGTACTTGACTAAGTTCATGTGTTAGAAAATGAAATGTTGTGAATAAAATGACAAGGATTAAACATCACACCTCATATTATTTGTTTTCACAAATTATCTACAGCTTGAGCTTTTTAGCATATAACTTAGTTGACATGATTTTTCCTAAGCTTTCCTTGAAATTTGAATACTAAGTTACTAAGGTGTTCTTTTCTATATATGGTGACATTTTATTTTCTTTTTTTATACAAGTTATTTGGCCACATTATAGTGGCCATTATCACCCCAATGAAGAAAATTTGTTCAAGTTTCTTACTTGTATGGGGAAAAATGGCTTTGACATTGCTGATGTTGAGGTATATGTCATATAAAATATTTATAGTATAATTTAGTTTATATTCTAGTGTTCATTGTCTTTCATGTCTTACACTCTACATTATATATTCTTTTGTTTTCAGAAAATGAACCCAGTATTGATGGTAAGAAGTGGGAATTGAGAAAAGAGGGGAGTAATAACATTGGAGCGACAAATGTAAAAAGAGAGAGAGGAGAACTACTCTTGTGATACCCTTAGAGCCAATATCCCACATAAGACACACATATAAAGACCGATGGTCAAGTCTTCCGAGTTTGTGAATTCCCCTACAATGCCTTGACAAGACAATGATAATTTTTTGAAGTGATGAAACATCATTTTGTGTGTAAATTGTATTCCAACCAATATTAAGTTGGAAACCCATATTGTAATACTTTAACATTTCATATAATATAATTTATGTGGTTGAAATTATTTATAGTTGCATTTGATATTGTTTAGTATTCTAATTAACATATGCAACTTTGTGTTTTTATATTAGATGAACATGCACATTGTATGACATTTTTTAAATTATACAAATTAATTTATGTTCACTAATAATAAATACAAAATAAATTTGAAACTACTAAATTAGTAGTTTATATTGATTAATGATGAACACAAATAAAGTGAATATATGACTAAATTAGTCATTTATAATGATTATTAATGAAAGTAAATGAAATGAATATAAACTACTAAATTAGTCGTTTATATAATGAATATGAAACTACCAAAAAAAGATAAATGACTACTGCAAATGATAAATTTGTGATTACAGATGACGACTAAATTTTTCATATATATGACTATTAGTAGCTAATTTACAGTATCTTATAACATGACCAAAATGTAGTCATATTTCTTCGGTCATTAATTAGTTTCAAAATATGACTAAAACTTGCATATATATGACTATTAGTAGCTAATTTACAGTATCTTATAACATGACCAACATTTTGGTCATATTTCTATGGTCATTAATTGGTTTTCTCGGGTGATAATATATTTTGTTGTATATTTGATCATTAATTGTGACAATTAATGACCAAATCAAAGATTAAATCAATGACCAAATTAATGATCAAATCAACGACTAAATTAATGATGAAATCAATGACTAAATTAATGAACAAATCACTGACTAAATTAATGATCAAATTAATGACCAAATATACTACTAGACAACAAAATTGAGATAACCAATTAATGACTAAGCTAAAAATGACTAAAAGTTGGTTGCGTTATAAGATACTGTAAATTAGCTACTATTGGTCACCGATCGAAAAATAGTTGTTTATATGCAAATTTTAGTCGTTTTTTTAGTAATTAATTAGCTATTTTCTACTAGTGATATAAAAAAAATGAAGAAGAAGAAATAAACTAGCAGATAAATATACACCACCTCAGACCCGCTCGATGACTTCATCAATGTCAATGGCCGAATTCCAAAAAAAATTGTTGGATCTTGAGAGTAAGATCAATAATAATTCTGATGAATTCAGCAAAAGATTAGTCGATCTCGAGGGTACAATTGCAGGACATTCCAACAACATCAAAAGGCTTCAAGATACGACAAATTGGATAGAAAGACAAATTTGGCTAAATCATAGCGAGGCCATAGAAAATCATAGCCAAGAAATGAAAAAGCTAACAGACATCTGTGACAAGATAAATCAGACACAAAGACCAATATTCCCGAATATGGAACATAATCAATAGAACAATTCAGCAGATTCAAGGAATTCATAAGATCATCATGAAAAAACCAACTCTCACAAAACATCATCCCCACACCATCAAGAAGATAGTAATGCAAATTTTCAAAACAAACAGCTTTGGAATGTATTTGCTAATCAATACCCCCTTCACGTTCCACCATTAGCATACCAACGAGGAGCAAAAATTGAGCTACCCAAGTTCAATGGTAATAAAAAAAATAGTGTTGCATGGCTTAATAAAGACGAAGAATATTTTGAGATTTACGACATTAACAGTGATGACGAAAAAAATAAACATGTTTCCATGTAAATGGAAGGAGAACCATATAATTGGTATATGTGGTGGAAAAATATGACACTTGCTATTAGTTGGATGAAATTTAGGGATGTGTTCTTTAAAAGATTTCAAGGTATAAAGGAAGAATTTTTTTTTTTTCAACATTCATCAAATTATGCCAAAAAGGAGATGTGGATGAGTACACTTGAGGATGGGAGACCTTAGCGACACGAGTACCTGGATTGTCAGAATCTCGTTTAATCTAGTCTTTCATTTCAGGAATTAAAACCCATATACAAGTAGAGCTCGAGCTTCATGACATTACATAGGTAGAACTAGCAAGCCAAAAAGAAAAAGCTGCTAAAAATAAATTTGAAAGGTTATCTTGGTCAAAACTAGAAAGAGTATATTCGAGATGAAGATTTCCTCAATATGAAAATATTCATGAAGAAGAAAAATCTAACGTGGAAATACAAAGGGTGAAAGAGGGCAAGTGCAAACGTTGCAGTGAAAAGTGGGACCCTAAGCATAGGTGCGCTAAAGGAAACGAGACAAAGAATCTATATAACTGTGAAGCAAATAATGACTCTAACAATGATGAATCAGATGCAGACACCCCAGATTTCCCTCCAGAACTAGATGACAAAAGCATTCCGCAAATGTCGTTATTAGCTATGACAGGTATATTACAACCTGACACACTAAAACTAAAAGGACATATTAAGAAGAAGAACGTAATGGTTCTCCTTAACATCGGCAGTACCCACAATTTTTTAGATTCAACCATGGCCAAAAGACTCAACATATTTATTTTTCCGTTGCCTAATATGAAGGTAATGGTGGCCGATGGTAAGAAGATTGAGCAGGTAGGGAAATGCCATAAGGTCAAATTGCAAATTCAAAATTTTAATTTAGAATCTCCATTCTACACCGTGCCATTACGAGGAGTAGATGTGGTCTTAGGAATCCAATGGCTACAAACCTTAGGTACTTATTCTACCAACCATCAAAAACAGTTTATAAGCTTTAAATGGGAAGGAAAAAAGCACAAGTTATATAGATTCCAAGCACCAGAAAATCAAATCGTATTGTCATCCCAGGTGATGAAGATGATTCGAAAAGGAGCACCATCCTATATATTATAGTGTAACTAGTTAGAACTATTATCTGCAAAAATGATCAGTGAAAGTTCACCATAAGTACAAGGGCTAATTCAGAAACAAGAAAAAGTAGTCCAAGACCTGCCCATGAAAATGCCTCCTAATAGGGAAATTGAACAGACAATAGAAGTCAAGGCAGGATCAAACCCTGTCAACATCAAACCTTATCGCTATCTGCATCACCATAATACTGAGCTTGAGGAGATGCTCCAAGATCTTTTAAAAAGGTTGGGTCATTTCAAAAAGAAAGAGCCCGCCTCTCGGGAAACCAAAGCATTCGTCAACAACGTCCATCATTATGTATGCTTTGAGGACAAAGCATCTTTTGAGAGAGAGGCAATGTTATGTACATCTTATTAATTATTAATTAATGTAGTTGTCCTAGGTTATCTTAGGTTTATTTAAGTGAAAAGGCATGATCAAAGATCATGCCCCTTCACCAAGGGACGCCATAAGGATGTATTTAAAGCCTTGGCCTCTCCCAATTGTAACCATCTCATATTTTAATCAATAATAATATATACATTTCCAGTTAATCTGAGTTTTTATACTCCAACCCCATTCACACCAAGGGTTTCTTTATTTTAACTAGCTACATTGATCCACCTTCACACTAGAAGTGGTTTTATTCCTACTAAAGAGAATTAAGGGTCTCTCTACCCACTTATTTATCTAAGTTATGAACAAAGGCAAAATTTAATATTCCAACTAGATAAAATCTAATTAGTAAAATTACATCCTCTCCATTGGATGAGGTTCCAGCTCCATTACTCAGCCTGATCTCTTCTTGTACCAAATCAGACACATGTGTTCCCAATTTGGTAATTTCTCCCTCCCGTTCACCGAGTCCTGGTATTTATGCCAACTTTTGGGAAGGCCTAGAAGATATAGGCTCACCAAGTCATCTTGTGCAACATTCACACCAACCCCCCCAATCTCATCACGGACTTGTGTAAATATGCTAATATATTGCAGAATAGTATTATTCTTCTACATCTTGATGTTTCAAAGTTTCTCTGTAAGGGTCAATTTTCTATGATAACTTCTATTATTGAACATCTCTTTCAGTGCGTTCCACATTGTGAAAGGAGTTTCTTCCCCATGGATATTTGAGACAATGTGGTCTCACACTCCCTCCAATATTTTTCTCCTCGACTTGGCTACATATTTCTTCCACTGGGCTAGGTTCTGGGCATCATATTCTGTTGGTTTTGAAATATCTCTCTTGATTTATTCTAGTAATAAATTATCATCAAGCACTACCTCCATGTGATCCCTCCATGCAATGAAATTTGAGTTTCCTTCCAAGACATACTCTTATCTTAGTACATTGAGGGCCATTCTTCCAACAATGAAGAGACCCTACTTACACATAAGATGAAAATTTGAACCTCTTGAGAAATAACTTTGAAATTGCTCAATAAATTTTAATCTATATCAAGAGACACAATTCGTCTCTATTGATCTACAAAATTCAATGCACAATTTATAACAACATTGTCATGCATGAAATATGAAATAACACACATGCATAGTATCTTTTTCTAGGGGAACCCAACAGGAAAAAACCCCTCTATCCTATTTTCATTAATCAGATGAATAGAGATGTATTACAATTGTTTTCCCACATTGAGCACAACCTGCAAGTGAATTACCTACCTCTCTACTCAATGAGAAGCTCTGACCCAGGCTTAGTCAATTTATACCTATGATTAAGCCCCTATTTCCTTGAACAATTCCTAGAGAATTAGCACCTAATTTTTATGAATTTTCCTCCAATCGATTGTGCAATTCCCAAGGTATGATCATATGACTACATGCAACACCTACACTCTAACTAGTTTACAATTTCTTATTACGCAACCTTGGAATCTCCACCATAGCCAGGAACTTGAATTCTCTAGATGCAGTAGTTATTTTAGATTGATTGATCAGTTAATTGGGTTATCACTAATTTAGACTATTGTCCAACTACACAACTAACCTTTCCACTAGTTCCTCCAACTGTTAGAACTAGTTTAACTAAACACAAATGGTTATAACTTAAATGGATTACTAAAATTTAGAAATTTGGCATGCTTAATGGAACACCAAGCTCTCTAACTTGAATTTACTGAGGTAACCGAGTGACAAGATCCATGTCACACAAGTTAATGGCATCCAAGTTTTTTTTTTTTTTTTTGAACTTATAATCTTCTCAATTTGAATAAGGAAAAGTCAAATTGAGACATTCTTTCTTAACTTCTCAACATTGTTGAGAGACTAGGCTTATGGTATAGATAAAAAACTATGAAATTCTCAACAACCCATCAACATGAGAATTTATTTCATTTATTTCAAGTCCTTTAAAATTAAAAAAACCAAAACTAGTTCAATTCCGTCATCACAAGAGAACCTAAAGAAATAGTAATAGCACGATCAACTCTATCTATCTAAGAGAATCTAACAACCATGTATTTGTACTCTACAATACTCCCATCATATACAACCTTAGAATCAATCTCAACATCATCCTCTATCAAGGTATCATGCCTCTCCTCATTTAGATAACTAGAAGGCTAAAAAAAGGAAGAAGTTACTTCAACATGACTTGTATATTCTTACCTCCCTCTCTCTCCCCTCCCATCTCCATCTCTCTGTCCCTACCTCTCTCCACTCTCTCACATCCTCTCTCTCTCTCTCTCTCTCTTCACCTTCCAACTTTGTGACTATATTCCTCTCTCTCGCCTTCTCTCCCCCCTTCTCTCCATCTCTTCTTCTTTCTCTCTTAATATTACCCCCAAACATACAAAATCTCTCCATATCTCCCTTGTCACTCCCCTTCTCTCTCTCCAATTCTCATTCTCTATGTATTCTTCTTCCTTCCCTCTCTCCCTTTCCAACTCCATCATTTTATCCCTCCCGCTCCCCTCCTCTCTCTTAATTCCTCTCTCGTGTTCATCCTCTATCTCCCTTTCTCTCCCACCTACCTCTCTCTTCCCTATGCAAGGATATCAACAACCTATAAACATGAGAATCCCTTTCATGTATTTCAAATCCTTTGACAATTAAAAAACCTAAACTAGTTCAATTACCTCATCAAAAGAGAACCTAAAGCAATAGTAATACCACGATCAACTCTATCTATCTAACAGAACCCAACAACCATGTCTCTGTACTCTACAATAATCCCATCAGCTACAACCTTTGAATCAATCTCAACACCATCCTCTATCAATGTATCATGTCTCTCCTCCTAAGGATAAGTAGAAGGCTAACAAAAGGAAGAAGTTATTTCGACATGACTAGTATATCTTATAGGAGGTTTGCTTTCCCTCAAAACAGATATGTGTTCTAATACCTACTCTCAAGCCTCCTGTGATGTCGAAGTGATCCATCTCAATGTATTGTGTGTTGAGATAGAAGGTGACAACATATCCAACCCTTGTCTCACCTCATTTCCCTTTGAATTTGACTTATCTCAAGTCTTTGAATCCATCTATGTACAATAATATTCAAATTCTCCTCAATCATCGAAGGAAAATCCTACTAACTAGGAGATTTCAAATTCTCGTCAAACATTAGAAGATTTCACATTATCATTAAATATTACATCTCTACTCAACAAAATATCCCATTTTATTTGAATGTTGATCATGTAAGTTGTAGAAGTATCATTCTATCCATCACCGCAAGATGCTCCGATGTTTATAATTAATTTTGAACTAATCCCCCCGACAGCTTACAATGCATGTGCCTATTAAAATCTAAAATTCCCTTCCAAACTTCTATTAGAATGAACAAGTACCACTTGATAGACAAGTAATCTATAAACATCACCTTCTACGACCCATCTAGCCAAAGTGCTTAGACTAGCTAGACTACAATCACAAATGGTGAACAACTATCCCTCAAAAAAAATCATATGTCATTATATATATGTAATTCAAGACACTCAAAGAATATCATTCTTCAAACTAAGAGAAAATGGAAGATCACCTAGCTTAAGAGCATCACTTAAATGCATCTAAAAGGAAATGAAACCAAATCCTTTCAACAGTTTATGTTATGCACATTCAATGTTGAAGGATATATCAATAAAAAGGAAGGCAATGTGATCCGCGACATGTTGGGAAAATCATGAATAATTAGAAACATCACAAATCCTAAATTTGGATTGTGGATGCAAGTAGTAAGACATGAGAAAGACACCATGGATTTTATAATACAATGTGTTGAATTATATGTATATGTGCACATGTTATGTGTATGTGGTATTGTAATGAAATATATCATAAGAACCATCTATGTTGGAACCAAATATTCCTTCACCATGCACATCTACTTTCTATAATGTGATCTCTTATTCATCCAAATAAATTCTCTAAATGTTTAAGCTTCAGTAAATATCTCGTGTCTTTTTTTTTCAACATTTTATGTAATAAGATATCCCCACTGAAGTAAATTGATAATGAAATAGTTCTTGTGATGCATAATACTACATTGATGGACTTTTGTATTTGATGGTGTTTGTTTTGACACTTTGGAATTGCCCTCACTAAAAGGCATTCCAAGAACCTAATCTTTCAATAAGGACTCCTTTATTGAAGCAAGTCTCACTCCAAATAGAATTATAGTTTTTGTTAGATGTTTAATATGTTATTTGAAATTATTTTGATGAATTGTATGAATGAAAATTAACTTTATAAATGTGTGAATCATTGTGCGAGATTCTCTACAACCTAGTATTAGGTACATGTGTAGATGTAATGTGAGAAATGTAATGTAAACATTTGATGTATCTGTGTATAAGGCACATGTGTAGATGTAATGCGAGAACACTCAAAAAAGAGATATGGTAAATAAATAAAAATATAACTAAACCATAGGTATGGTAAATAAAAAATAAATCCTCTTTTTATATTTACTCGATAATCCTTTTTATATTTACGAAAACTAAAAAATGAGGTTTTATTTACGTGAAGCCTATAAGCCAAATACCATGGAAAAAATTATTATTAATACCATGGTATAAATACTATGGGCCAAATACAATATTTATAAAAGAGGTTGGTAAATAAATAAATATAAAAGAGGTATAGAGAGGTATGGTAAATACATAAATATATATCAAATATGATTGGAAATCAACATCTAAGTATATATACCAAGCCTATGGGCCAAATACTATGGTAAATAAAAGATGTATGGTAAATAAATATAAATATAAATAAACTAGAGGTATGGTAAAAAATAAAACCTCTTTTTATATTTACTCCATACTCCTCTTTATATTTACAAACACTTTGAAAATATGTTCTATTTTGGTGAAGCCTAACGGCCAAATACCCTAATATTAATATTAAAAGATTACTACTAAAGACGTAAACGTAAATGTAAATGTAAAAGTAATGTTTAACATTTAATATTTAAAATTTAATCTAATTAATCTAATGTCGGCCCGAATGAAAAATCACTTATCTCCCTAAATATATAAATTTAACACAAATAAAGTGTCTAATTGTATTTGTGAAGAAGCATCTATGTGATAGTTCGAAAGGTGAAATAATATTTGTGAGAAAGGATTTCTGCAACTGTGTGGAGTGGAAAATAATATTTGTGGGAAAGGCTTGAACACATACAAATTGTTATAGATTTTTAGGTTTGATTTTTTTTCCTCTTGCATTTTATTTTTTTTCTACCTTTTTGTTTTTATGTTTTCATCTAGTTCGACTTCATGGATGTTATATGTTTAATGAATCACTCTTATCACAAAATTAGAATGATTTAAATGATTTTATTTATGTCTTGCCTGAAACCTTGCCCCAAACAAAGATATTTCAAGAATCTATTTCTAAATATGTAAAAAACCAGTCTAGATCCATCTTAACTCTGGATCTATCAAGCCCCAAAAGGGATGAAATATTTCTAGGTGCAAACCTTTCCTCAAGTTTTGCACTCAAATAGGTTTTCACCTCTAGGTATTTGATCCCTCTCGGCCCTTGATAGATGTGGAGCTAAAATGGATCTAGGTTGGGTTATAATCAATGGAACAAATCATTATAACTCAAATTAATGATGATGATGATTGTACAAATATTTTATAAGCATGCGTCTATTATATTAATATCCATAAAAAATTGTGAGCTCTTTTACCATTCTATAAATAATATATGATTTTGAAGATGGCTTTACAATAATAAACTAAAACTCATATACTTTAAAATTATTAAAATTGGAAGCTTAAACAAATAATTATGTTTTTTCCTTAAATGGCTTATTCCTTATGTTGATAAGTATGTCTATTCTGGAATAGGGCTTCTAGAATTTTAATTTTGTTGGATGACAGAGATTTAACGTCTATTAGTTTTCAGAATAGAGTGTTGAAATTTGTCTCAAAGGTAGTTATGACCTTTTTTCCTTTGAAATTAATTTAAAAAATGTTAGTCATGAGGTGTATATCAATAAGTTTGAGTGAGTTGGGTTTTACTGGGTTTTAGCCCCCACTTGGTGTTAGGTTCAACCACATTTCAGGGAATTAAGTTATCTCATATTCATAGCATCCCACTATCATCCAATAGATTGGTTAAGCTTAGTTACAAAAAAGTTAGAAAAGGGTTATAACATTAAGAAAAAATAAATAAAATTGAAAACAAAGAAAAATGAAACAAAATAAATAAAAATGAGAAAGAGAGAAAATTAAAACAAAATAAATATATATACAATGTTTTCATTGTGAAATGACTTATGGCTTTTTAGGCATGTGGTATTCATAATCCATGGTATTGACTTATGATACTCTAATAAAACATATTTATAAGCTAAAAATCTCCATGATAAGTATGGATTAATCTCCATAGTTAATAATAGTGTTACATGTTTTTTTAAATGTATATACGGTTAAATCTTATATTAATTTCTTTTATAATTATTCAAAATAAAAATATAATTTACTTAATTTTGATGATTTAACTTTTTATAACTTGGCCATATAAGATGTATCATAAAACAAGTATTTTGACACCCATCACTAATCTATACCTATAGATATTTTTCAACCATTTAATTTTTATAAATTTACTAGTTATAATTATATACATGATAAGTTTGGCTCATATAAATTCTTTTTCAACTTATGAAAGGACTACATGAACGATTGAATCTGAGTCTAGAACTAGGACGTGCTCAAACCATAAAAAGTACGAGGGGTAAGGAAAATATGTCACTATTGTTTCCCTATCATATGTTTTCACTATTATTTTCCCAGCCAGTTATGTTGACTATTATTTGCCCCGTCCGACCAACTACCGTCACATTCGAAGGGGTTGTGGAAATATCTGTCATTTTTCCCAGCCACTTATGTTGACTATTATTTGCCCCGTCCAAACAACTACCGTCACATTCGAAGGGGGTTGTGGAAATATCTGTCATTTTTCCCAGCCACTTATGTTGACTATTATTTGCCCCGTCCGACCAACTACCGTCACATTCGAAGGGGGTGCTGGAAATATCTATCATTTTTTCCAGCCACTTATGTTGACTATTATTTGACCCACCCGTCACATGTACCAAACAGTAGAAAAACCATGAAAATTCATGACCTTGGTGTAAGTGAAACGATATAGAAAACATTAAAAATGTTTAAATGTGTGTACGAGGGCATGACAAGGGAAATAATGTAAAACATAAAAATATTTTTATGTTTTCTCTATTATTCCCACCACTCCAATATGATGGTAGGGGATAAAGGAAAATAAAAAATAAAACCTAAAAACTAGAGAGGGGTTGGTTGAAATAATAGAAAAGACATAAAATTCTCTCCACTAATATGAAGGTGGAGTAGAGAAAATAATAAAGAAACCATAAGAGTTGGAATTTTTTTTTTAAATTATTTACTTTGCACTACCCATATTTTCTACAATATTTCTTTTTAAAAACACACACTCTAGAATATGAATGTTGAGATAAAAAGAATCATATATAAATCATAAAAACATTCACTAAATAGAAAGATGAAAAATAATATATATATATATATATATAATCTTTATCTTTATCTTGGTCATCCTCAAACATCAATACCAGAGTTTAAAAAAAAAAAAACAATAAAATAAATATATATATATTTATATGATTATTTTTATTTTTAAATTTTAGATTTATTAAATAAAAAAAATTAGAATCAATGCTTTTATGTTTTCTCTATTATTTCCTTTCCACCTTCATAAATTGCGTCTTTCTGTTTCTAAAGACATGGATTAAGTCCTCCGTCTCCGTTGTACTGCAAAGAGGCAGCGGCAACAACACAGTTCTTCATGGTTTGCAAATCGTTTGAAATAGAAAGAAGAATGTAACTTCTAAATAGAAGATTAATTTTCTAGATTTAAGAATTTCGAAGATTGTGGAAGCTGTTTTTTAAAAACAATGCATGCATTTAACTAAATATATTGTCAAAATGAACAGAGGTGAATAACGATGCCGTATATTCGAACATGAATTGTGTTCTACCTTCGAGCGAAACTGATAATGGATGATTCTGTTATATAGAAAATTATTAGGGGAATGGAAATTGGTTTTTCTCCTGCCAACCTGGAATAAAATTGGAGATTGACTAAAATGGTTTTCTGTGCATTTGTAAATATTTTTTTTTTTTGTATTTTTATGTTTTTTTTTGTTTTAATATGTAAGTTGCTTTCAAGCCGAAAAAAGCCATGTGATATTTCAGGAACTTAATACCGCTGAATAATGAATTTAAATATTTTAATTTGAAAAAATACAAGGTTTATATATATATAGATATATTATGTAAATTTTTTTTAAGAAAAAAAAGCTATCAACTGATATTTTACGAACATAATATTGCTGAATAATGGATTTAAAGGTTTTATTTTGAAAAAATCACAAGGTCTAAATATAATGGAAAAATATAATATAAGTATTAGAAATTTGAGTGGTGGAAATGTACAAAACTTGGATGCTTTTATAATTTTTCATATACCATTTTTGTTTTTTAGAAAACCTTGTATCCATTACCTATATTTAATAATAAATCCATTAGATATCCTTAACAAAAAAATTAAAATATAATAGAAAACTAAGATTGAATAGTGTAATCTCACAAAATTTATTGGATGGAGTTATGTAAGGGTAAAGAGCTCTTTTTTAGGTAGGGGTTGGTAAAAGAAACTCAGTTTTTTCTTAAATGAGTTATGAAAAATATATTTACTCTTCATAATTAACTTTCAAAACTATTTTTTTTTTTAGAAATTTAAACCTAAAATAAATTGATTTTTTTTCTATTTTATATTTTCTTTTTTGTTATATTATATTATCATGAAAATACAAAAGACAAAATGTTTCTCAATGGCTCCTCAAGCTTCACTCCAAACGATTTGTTAGGGATTTGTTAGTTAGGAGACCAGGAGTATGCAAAACTTGTTTTCATTGAACCATTATTTCCTAGAGGATGAATAACCTTACATGTCAAAAAGGACATAAAAATATCAAACAAAGAGGTAAATGTTTCTCAATGGCTCCCCAAGCTTCACTCCAAATGGATTTGTTAGGGATTTGTCAGTTAGGAGACCAAGAGTATGCAAAAATTGTTCTCATTGAACCATTATTTCCTAGAGGACATGAATAACCTTACATGTCAAAAAGTAGATTAAAATATCAAACAAAGAGGTGACTAAGGAGGGTGAAAATGAGGCACAACAAATAGACCGAATCTCTCATGCATGTGGGAATCTACATGCTCAAATTAGGCCTCCAATTTATGTAGGTGATCATTCATTGACATTGGCTCCAATGGATGTTGGCCAACTGCTCCAAAATCTCATTCTCATTGAACTTGATGGCATTGATGTATGCGAGGAGCTCATTCCTATCCTCATATTTTTAGTCCCTGAGGATGTCAAGGTTGGCCTCGATTCAACTTAGTTGCTTCATGATCGATTCCAAATTGATTGACATAACCATGCAGCTCGGGGACCAGCCCTGTTCCTGAGCAACCTCCCTCGCACATTCCACACTCCCAGAATCTACAATTGGCGCAATATGGATTCCTACGCGATATCCTATCCACCTTTGCTGACCACCACCTCTACGTTGTGGGTCTCGCCAGTGAGGCATGGCAGAAGTCACACTATAATCCCAAACATGAAACACCAATATGACCAAAAGCTTCACAAAGACACCACCGTCACGAACACAAATAAGATAAACCAGAACCAAAGAAGGCGAGGGTAGAACCACGATGACACTGTAGATCCTAAAGAACATAGGGGTTCCCATAGTTTTGGTCAACCACAGGAAATTCACCCGATCAATAAAGAAGAATTTAGAAGGAGACTTACATACAAATCCACCCAATCGATTACAGGGTACACAAAGATACCAAATAGAGAACTTAGAGAGATAAAATTCACTCACAAAATAAACCTACCTAGGGACAGATCCAATAGAGGGTTGAAATGAAGACACCCTAGATCGTGGAGCAATAGGAAGAGAAAAAGCCCCCAAGGCGCCAAGGAATTTACACTCGAAATTTTTCAATCACACTCCCACATACCCAAACTAAAAAGACCACAAAAAGACTCTAAAATATTCCCGACCCACAGGGTTGGGTACCAGCGTTTCACCCAAAACCTTGAGGCCATACAAACATGCAATTGCAACCGGAATCGTACCACCCTCAGAAAGAAATCCTCCAAACAAAAACACAACCAGATAAACCAGATAACAGTATATACCTTAGAGCCACATAAGGCCAAAAGAAAGTTTTCTTCGTTGGTCAAAGTCAAAATTACCATGGTTAAGCCAAATAACGAGAAGGAGGCCTAAAAGACAAGTTGAATATAAAAGACAAGTCGAATATGCATCAGGGTCCCCAATGAACCCCTTGAGAGTTAACCAAGATACAAATTGTTACATTAACCACTTCCTTTGCTCAACTGTGACTGTTCAACTTCCAAGGCATGCTCCCATGGCCACACTTGTTCAAACCCACCACCCTACAACCATCGTTCATCTCCCAAGCCTCATCAACCATCCCAATGTGCCTTAGAGACATTATAACGATAACTGTCACATCTAGAGTGATTGATGGATGACCGTCATGTCCCATAATACGAGTTATTACTCGGATCATACCCGACATGTGCCAATGGGGAAAGCCATTATAACGATAACTGTTGCATCTAGAGTGATTGATGGACGACCATCATGTCCCATAATACGAGTCATTACTCGGATCATACCCGCCATGTGCTAATGGGGAAAGCCACGAAGCCAGTTGACTTGTGTTTATACACCCCATTGGGGTCATATTTTCTAGTTTTGCGCTGAGAGGCGCATTCTACAGCCCAGTATGACCCCGATGTGTAAGTATGTCGGAAGCCAAAAACAAATGTCGGCTTGAACAATAACTTACATAAACATATAAATGAACAATGTTAAAATATGAAGAGGTTTGCTAACACTCAAAAAAGAGATACGGTAAATAAATAAAATATGGTAAATATGTAAAAATATAAATAAATCGTAGGTATGGTAAATAAATAAAACCTCTTTTTATATTACTATGGTAAATAAATAAAAATATAAATAAACTAGAGGTGTGGTAAATAAATAAAACTGATTTTTATATTTACTCAATAAACCACTTTATATTTACAAAAACTCAAAAAGAGATTTTATTTAGGTGAAGCCTATCGAACAAATTATTATTAATATCATGGGCCAAATACCATGGAACAAATTATTAATAATACCATGGGAAAATACCATGGGTCAAATAATATATTTATAAAAGAGGTATGGTAAATAAATAAATATAAAAGAGGTATAAAGAGGTAAGGTAAATAAATAAAAATATATCAAATATGATTAGAAATCAACATCTAATTATATATGAAGTATAAGGGTCAAATACCATGGACCAAATTATTATTAATACCATGCCAAAAAAAACATTACTAACCCTAACATTAATATTAAAATATTAATATTATTAAATTTAATATGTTTAAATTAATACAATATTAAATTTATTATATTGTAATATATATCAATATATCATGATATATGATAGAGGTGGAGAAATAGGGGGAGTGACAAGGGAGATATGGAGATAAATTGAAGGAGAGGGGAGAAGAGGAATGAAAAGAGAGAGAGGGAGAAGAGTGATAGAGTTAGAGAAGGGTAAGAGAGGGAGAGGGAGAAGAGTGAGAGAGTTAGAGAAGGGTAAGAGAGGGAGAGGGAGATATAAATATGGAGGTGGGAGAGAGATAAGGAGAGAGGGAGGGAGAAGGAGAGAGGATTGGAGGGTAGAGAGTGAGAGAGAGAGAAAGAAGGGGGAAGGGAGAGGGAGGTATGAGAGAAAGGGAGAGAGAGGAAGGATGAGAGGAGGAGGAGAGAAGGAGGGATAGAGAGATGGAGCTGGAGGCTGAGCGAGGAAAGGAAGAAGAAATACATAGAGAGGAAGTGACAAGGGAGAGATGGAGAGAGAGTGTGTATGCTTATGGGTGAGATAAAGATACATAGGAGTGATGGAGACAAGGGGGGAGAGAAGGATAAAGTGAGAAACATTAAGATAGTTGGAGAGTGAGATAGAGTGATGGGCGAAGAGAGAGGATTGGAGGACAGAGAGAGAGAGAAAGAAAGAGAGCTGGGGGGTCAAATAGAAGGAGGCATGAGAGGAATGATGAGAGAGAGGAAGAGAGTGATGGGGGAAGAGAGGATTGTAGGAGAGAGAGAGAGAGGGATGGGGGAAGAGAAAGGGAGGTAGGAGATAAAGGGAGAGAGAGGAAGGAAAAGAGAGCGGACTTGAAAGAGAGGAGGAGAAAGGGAGGGATAGAAATATGGATTTGGAGGGGGGAGAGGGAGGGATTAAGAGATATAGAGAGAGAGAGAGATGGGGGAAGAGAAAGGGAGCTAGGAGAGAGAGGGATAGAGAGGAAGGAAAGGAGAGGGGACTTGAAAGAGAGGAGGAGAGAGGGGAGGAGAGAGGGAGGGATAGAAATATAGATTTGGAGGGGGGAGAGAGGGAGGGATTGAGAAATGGATCTGGATGAGGAGAGAGGGAGGGAAGAAGAAATACATAGAGAGTGAGTAGTGGAGAGAGAGGGGGAGTGACAAGGGAGAGATGAAGAGGGAGTGTGTATGTTTTGGGGAGAGATAAAGAGACAAATAAGGAGATATGGAGAGAAGAGGGGAGAGAAGGAGAGAGAGAGAGGCATATGGTAACAAAGTTGGAAGGTGAAGATAGAGAGAGAGGGGGGGGGGGTGAAAGGAAGAGAGAGAGTGAAGAGAGGTAGGTAAAGAGATATGAAGATGGAGAGGGAGATAGGGGGAGGTAAGAATAAAGACATAGAGGGTGAAAGGTGGAGAGAGAGAGGGAGTGATAAAGAAGATTGAGAGAGAGGGAGAAAGGGTAGCAGGAAGGAAGAGAGAGAGAGAGAGAGAGAGAGAGAGAGGAGGAGGAGGAGGAGGGAGTGATAGATAGATAGATAGATTGGAGAGAGAGAGTTTATGTTTTGGAGTTGATATAGAGAGATAGAGTAAGATATAGATATAGATTTTAGGTGAAGAGAAAAAAAGATAGATGGAGAGAAGGAGGGAGTTATAAGGAAATTGATAGATATGGAGTGAGAGAGAGAGTGTGTATGGTGGGGTGAGATAAAGAGAAAAATAAGGAGAGATGGAGGGATATATAGATATATATGGGGGAGAGAGGGAAGAATATTTCTTGCAGTAAATGCATTGATTTCAGTGTAGATGGTGATTTCTAATCCTATTTGATTTCATGGACTAGATGAATTGATTTTAGTGTAGATGTTGATTTCTAATGATATTTGATTACTTACACTAGATGTATTGATTTTAATGTAGATGATTTCTAATCCTATTTGATTGATTTCACTAGATGCATTAATTTTAATATAGATTTCGATTTTTGGTTATATTTGATTTATTTCACTAGATGAATTGATTTCAATGTAGATTATTTTTAATCCTATTTGATTTCTTGCACTGAATGGATTGATTTCAATGTAGATGGTTATTTCTAATCCTATTTGATTTCTTTCACTAAATTCCTTGATTTCAGTGTAGATGGTGATTTCTAATCTTATTTGATTGCTTGCAATAGATGCATTAATTTCAATGTAGATGTTGATTTATAACTATATTTAATTGCTTGCACTAAATTCATTGATTTAAATGTAGGTGATTTAGCTAAATTCATGAATTTAAATGTAGATGATTTATAATCCTATTTGATTCCTTGCACTAAATGCATTTATTTCAGTGTAGATGGTGATTTCTATTACTATTTGATTGCTTGCACTAGATGTGTAGATGGTGATTTCTAATCATATTTGATTGCTTGCAGTAAATGCATTGATTTCAGTGTAGATGTTGGCTTTAAATCCTATTTTCCTACTTGCACTAGACTCATTGATTTGAGTGTAGATGTTGATTTCTAATCATATTTCATTACTTGCATTAGATGCATTGATTTTAGTGTAGACGTTGTTTTCTATTATTATTTGATTTCTTGCATTAGTTGCATT
Organism: Pinus albicaulis; assembly: GCA_034641835.2. Lineage (NCBI taxonomy): Eukaryota > Viridiplantae > Streptophyta > Pinopsida > Pinales > Pinaceae > Pinus > Pinus albicaulis. The sequence continues at coordinate 49,630,556 of MU968411.1, forward strand.
GATTTCAGTGTATATGTTGATTTCTAATTTGATGTAATTGGATGTATGATGGTACATTAATTTTAAAATCATTGGATTAATAGTGTGTGTGAAATGATTTCAGCGTAAGCACAAAAAATTATTGACAATGTACATTGATTTTTGTGTTATAGTAATTCAACTTATTAATATTGGAGAGAAAGAGAGACAATGTATGATGTTTACTACAACAGCTCGAGCTAAGTATTTAAATGGTTTACGATTCCAACTATCCTTTTCAAATAATCAATATGAAAATATGACAAAACTAACCTGGGTGAAAATAAGAATAGTAGAAGAAAATAGTTTGAAATCGATCACAATGAAGACTATTCATAATTGACAACATTATTATTATTCACAATTTCTATCATTCAATATTATTACATTTTCACTTTGCATTCAAAATTTTATTTCATCATTAAAATTATTTTACAATATTTATCATCTCAACAAACTAAGGTAACTAATCAAATTTTAAATTAAAATGACTCAATAAATCTCACACATATTTAACATATTTAAAATGGTTATGTTAATATTAAATGTATTTACATATTATTGATAAAATTAAGCATATGTTCCTCATATTATTGATAGATTTTCCTTGGTCGCACACGACTGAAACCAGCCTAGATCCATCTTAACTCCAGATATATCAAGCGCCGAGAGGGATCAAATCTCTCGAGGTGAAAACCTTTCCTCGAGTTTTCCACTCAAAAAAGAGGTTTTCACCTCGAGAGATTTGATCCCTCTCGACCCTTGATAGATCCGGAGTTAAGATGGATCTAGGCTAGTAGTATTAAATATAAACTAAATTTAAAATAAGAATATAGAGAATCTTATTTTAAAAATATTATATTATAAAGCAAGAATAAAAATTATATTATATTATATTGAATATCTCCACGTATGAAAGAAATCTATACTCGGAACATGTGTTTATATATAGTTGGAACCTGTGTGTTTAAGAATTAAAATGTTAGGTTTAGGTGTGTGTTTTTTTTGGGAAGGTCAATCTTGTTTTCTAAATTAAAAGTAAAATGGATTTGTTTTAGTTAGTTTGTTGGGTTTCATATTAAGTTTTGGTTCGAGTGAATTTAAATGTTGTACTAATTAGTTTTGTCAAAAAAAAAATTATTTACTTTAGTTTGTTTTGTTTTTTAAATTAAGTTTTGGTTTGAGTGAATAATGTTGTACTCATTATTTTTTTAACTGTGAGATCTCATTATCAATATTTCTGGAAGATTTAATTTAATTTCTATGGTTTATAGATAAAGAGTTCCTTCCCAATTTTAAACCCACTTCATCAAACAATATTTTATCTTTTACATATAATTTCTAATATTAATACCTTCCCATAAAGTTCAAAGCTAAATTTAAATGAATATTTTTTTTAATTTTATTAATAAATTAAAACCAATTTTTAAATAAAAATAATATTCATTTTTTATCTAAGAATTATTATATCATTAAAAAAATCTTTCACCATTAAATTTTGTAATATTGATCTCTTCCAATAAAATTTAAAAATAAATTTAAATGAATACTTTTTTATTTCATTAAAATATAAACTCTTTTTTAAATAAAAATTGTATACATTTCTTATCTAAAAATTATTATTACTTAAAAAAATAAAAACAAATTATTAAAATAAATTTTTATATGTTGTATAATAAAAATTAATACCAATTATATATATATATATATATATATATATATATATATATATATATATATATATATATATATATAATAAAGACGTTTTAGATGTAAATTCTAATACTTGGGTCTGTGGTGAAAAATTCTGACCTGAAAATTTTGTGGTGAATTTTCTCGGGTATGCGGTGAAATTCTACGGTGAAAATTTTGCTGTGAATTTTCTCGATTAATACTTGGGTCTGCAGTGATTTTTTTCTTGATAAATTTTTGGACGTGGGCACTTGAGGTCTGTTTCCGGTTTGTTGATACATTCCTTATTTTTTTCTAATACATATCTCTCATATATTATCAAGTATGAATAATTCACCACAACTACCAAATATTACCAAAGGTAGACCTAGCATAGTTACTCTACAGAGCCTTTATGAGTATATAGAGTCTTTAGAGAAACGTAGAGAAGAAAGAGAAGTCAAGCTATATAGAGTCTTTAGAGAAACGCAGAGAAGAAAGAGAATTCAAGATACAAACCCAGTTAGAAACCATGCTGGAAAACAAATTCACATCTCTTGAAGACAATATCAAAAACAAATAGAAAATAAAATAGAACTATTGGAGAATAAAATGGAGGCAATGGAGACTAGGTTGCAGGTCATAGAAAAACAAAACCAAGATACGAACCAAACATCCTAGCATGAAGATGTTTATAACATAGAGAGTCTTAAAATGAAGGAAATTATTAAAGAACTAGAAGAAAAAGTTAACAACAATCTCACCATAAATAGTGGGGTAGGTAAATTAGATATCAAACCAATTAAACATGAAATGAAAAAAATGATCGAATTAGACCATGAGTGTAACAAAAGGGCCTTGAACCTTATATTCTTCGGTTTGAAAGAGGAGGTAGACGAGGATACTTTAGCCATAGCCCAGACATAATTACATAATAGATTACAAATTGAAACCACGTGTCTCACAGAAGCAACATAGTTAGGGAAATTAACTGAGAATAAAGGAAGGTTGATCCGAATAAAGGTGAGTTCTACTGATCATAAGTATGACATACTTAGTAAAACCTCAAGTCTAAAAGGAACGAGAATATTTATATATGAATATCTCATTCCATAAGATCAAGCAGAATTAATAAAGGAGGTTCAAAAGGTAAAAGAAGCTAGGAAGGAAGGAAAATGGGCAATAATCAGAAATAGAAAAGCCATTATTCGAGATAGAAACAAAAAAGATAGTAATAAATAACAATTCAACATGCTCCGAATTATTTCTTGGAACTTTCGGGGCTTTCCATGGAACAAAGGACCCAAGCTAAGTTGGATCTCAAATGATGTTGATATTATATTGCTTGTTGAAACTTGGGAGCACGAAGAATCTAAGGTCCCTAACATAGATGGCTTTGCACTATGGTCTACCTGGAACAAGTGATCCTCCTGTAGAGGCATTGGGGGCATATCTTGCTATATTAAGAAGAACATCTCCCCCCATGCTAGGATTTATAAAAATGACCCTTACAACCAATATAGTTGGATTGAGATTACTGGAATTAATGATAAAAATATCTACATAGCAATCTAATATTCCCCCCCCATCAATTCTAACTTCTATAAGAAAAAGAATATAGATAAAAATAGTCCTTATAATGGTTTAGAGAATGATATTTCTAGCCTAAGGAATGAAGGTAATATCCTTTTAAGGGGTGACTTTAATGCTCGAACTTCAAGCAACCAAGCTATTATTCTAAGAAATCATTCCAACCCCAATCCTCTTTGGTTAGACGAAGACCTTATTCTGGCTAGCCGGTACAAAAGGAGCTTTGAAGACCTTAGGTATAATTTGTTTGGGTCGGAGCTAGTCAAGCTCTGTAGTACTCAAGATCTCATAATTTTCAATGGTCTAAAGAAGTGGCCCAATTCTAGCCAGATGACCTACATCCATGGGCTTGGAAGTAGTATGGTAGACTATGTTATTTCCGATCTCCCTTTATACAATGAAATACTAAATTTTGACATCTAATATGACCACGAGCCTGACTCTGATCATAGGCCTTTACTCATAATTCTCAATTTTTTCCTGCATAGAGATCACATTGAAGATAATCCTTATAGTCAAAAGAACTTAATCTTTGATAGAAATAAAAACGATCTCTTTCTAAATGAATTAAAAACTAATTTTATTCCTTTATCTAGTATAGAGAACATAGATGACCTCTATCATAATTTTACTACAACCCTCTCCTATTCTATTAAAAATTTCTCAATTGAAGTCCCAAGTAATAAAAGAAATAGCAAAACTAACCCATGGTATGTCAAAGATTGTAAAAGTGCGAGGAGAACAATTAAGGAAGCTGTTGATGAATATCTAAAAATTGACAAGATAAAAAACTACAAAGCCCTAACTAAAAGGAAAAAAAGGCAATATATTCGTAAAAGACAAGAGAATCTCTTACACCTCTCTAAGGTGGCTCCTAAGAAATTCTTGAGGCAGATTCTAACTAGGAAAACTAAAGATAATAATAAAATTGCTTTACACGACTGGAATTCCTATCTTAAAAAGCTTTATGAATCTCCAAATTCCAGGGATAAATTTGAAACCCTGCTCACAACCAAAGAAGTTTTCTCATTAGAAGACATTAGTTTTTGGGTTAAACGCCTGGAAAATGGGAAACCTAAAGACATTGAAGGTTACTAGGCAGAAATCTTAAAAATTGGAGGTCTTGTCCTCATCCCCCACATCCACAAGCTTTTCAACCAAACAATCAAGAAAGGGTTCCCTAACCTTCGAATCAGAGCCTCATTATCCCTATTTTTAAAAGTGGGGATACAAATAACCCCTCTAATTATCGGAAAATTATGATCAGCCCTCTCTTGGCCAGGTTATATGGTATTATTTTGGAAAATAAGTTGAGCATTTGACTTGAAAGTGAAGGTAAGCGGGCTAAAGGCCAAGTGGGTTTTAGAAGGCAACACTCAACAACAGACCACCTCGTTATGCTTAGGATCATTTTGGAGGAATGCCGCAATGATAAATCCAATCTCTTATGTTGCTTTGTAGACTTTAGAAAGACTTTCAATACGGTTCCTATAAACAACCTATGGAATAGATTAGAAGAGCTAAATGTTCCTTTTGAGCTAAGAGTGGCCGCTATGAGGTTATACGAGAATGTAATTTCCAAGTTAAAGATCAATGAGGGGTTTTCGAAAGACATTAAGTGTTTTATCAGAGTTAAACAAGGTTTCCCCCTCTCCCCTACCCTATTTGGAATTTACATCGACAAGCTAGAAGGTTGTTTAGAGGAAGCAGGATGTGCTGACATGATCTTAGCTAGGATAGTCATCATCCTTCTTCTCTATGCTGATGATATTGTTCTTCTCGTAAGGTGCCTATCAGATCTTGATAAGAAACATAGACTTCTTAAGGATTTCTACTCTACCATGGGTATGTCTGTTAACACTGACAAAACAAAAGTTATGATTATCAAATCCAAGAAGGACACTTACGCTAATTTTATCTATGACAATAGTAACTTGGAAGAAGTGTCTTCTTACAAGTACCTAATAATTGATATTCATCACAAGCTCAACTAGAACTATAGCGTTCAGAAAAGGATTAATGGGGGGTCGAAAGCTTATTTTGGTCTTGAAAATAATTGTAAAATGGCAAACCTCGTAATGTGGGATAGAAAGAAGCTCCTCTTTGAAACTTTAGTCATTGTTGTTATCTTATATGGATGTGAGGTTTGGGGTTACAACATCTCTAGAGAATCTTGGAGAAAGATTGAGCAAATCTAGAAGCGTTTTATAACGTATAACCTTAAAATTAAAAGCAATACACCCTATCTTATTCTCCTTATATAAGTGGGTCTTTCCCCTATCGACAACCTAGCTATGACTAGGCTTCTGTTGTACAAGCACAAACTCAATAACAGAGGAGACCATAAACTTCCTAAGCTAGCTTTAAATTCCAGCCAAAACCACCTAAAGCTTAAATGAGGTTTTTATAAAGAAACCAAGGCCTGGTTAAACCATTGGGAGATCGATGAGAATGGTACATTTCAAAACATTAATAACATTAAAAAAAAATTTACTTCTAAGTTCAAAGAAAAAATGTGGTGTGAGAAAGATCTAGCAGCTAAAATAAAATTAAGATAGTATAAGGAGGTCATCAACCCCACCCTAGAATATCAAAAGTATATCTATGTTTTAACTAGCTCAAAGAAGAAAATTAATATAGCGAAGATTAGAACAAACTCTCATGAGCTCCATAGTGAAACAGGTCATTGGACGGTTCCTAAAACACCATGGATGGAAAGGATTTGCCATCTCTATGAGAATATGAACATCGAGGATGAAAATCACATCCTCTTAGAGTGCCCCACGTACAGCAACATTAGAGCTCAATTTCATAATCTTTGTTGCAATACTGACCTTCCTAGCCTTTTAAGATGTCAAAATTATAGTGAGCTTGGGAGGATTCTCTCCAAGATTTTTGAGCATAGGAATAAAATCTTAAATCAAACTAAATAAATCTTTTCTTTAGGTCTGATAGACCAAATATTGGTCTCAGTGGACGTTATCCATCATCATCATCATCATCATCATCATCATATATATATATATATATATATCAACAACAAAAAATTCCATTGAGTATTCATTAGATATAAAGAATTTAAATGGAGGTTATTTGAGATAACAATTTTTCCTTCTTCATTGAACCTTTTCTTAAGGAATTTAGAAAGGTATTTAGGCTCGTTGAATTATGATAAAACCATTGATCAAATTTATTACTATTTTACTCCTACTTCCAATCCTTCCAATCCTTGGTATGACAATGACTGTAAAATTGCCAAGAAAGCGATTAGACACACTCCTAATGAAATCATTAATCTTTGGAATATAAGTGTATATAAATATCTCATCAAAAGGAAGAAGAGGTCATATATTAATACGAGAGAAGAGCATCTTCTCCACCTTTCTAAAGCTGTGCACATAAATTTTTGGCGGAATGTACTTGTTCGTAAAACTAAATATAATCATTCAATCCCTTTAAGAAATTGGGACAACTATATTAAGAAGTTTTATGAATCTTTGGACACCATGGGAACCATATTAACATTCATATTAAGGAAGATAAATTTTCTCTGGAAGATGTTGAGTCTGGGATTAATAAGCTTTCTAATGGAAAACCTAAAGATATGGAAGAATACCAAGATGAGATATTTAAAATGGGAAGATCTATCCCCATTCCTCATCTCCACAAGCTTCTCAATTTTTTTATAAAGCATGGCTTCCCTAAGCTTTGGATACAAATAATTATTGTGCCAATATTTAAAATTGGGGACAAAATCATTCCCTCTAGCTATAGGACCATTATGATTAGCCCCTAGCTAAGCTATATGGGATCATTTTGGAAAAGAATCTTAGCCTTTGTCTTGAAAACCATGGTAAAATAACTAAAGGGAAAGTTGGTTTTCAGATACATCACTTGACTATCTACCATCTTGTCACTCTCAGGATCATTGCAGAGGAATGTTGCAATAGTAAAGTCGATCTCTTCTGTTGTTCCTCGAGATAAGCTTTGGGAGAGAATTGAAGAGATCATGGTTCCTCTTGAGATGAGGATTGCTGTGATATGCGTCTATGAGACAGTAATTTCCAAGCTTAAGACGAATGAAGGGTGGTCTAAATATATTAAATGAAATATTGGGGTTAAGAAAGGGTGTCCCATATCCCCTAGCCTTTTTGGCATTTACATCGATAAGCTAGAGGAGTGTCTCGAAATTGCATGATGCAAGGGAATCGAGCTTTTCGGTATGATCATTACTCTTCTCGTTTATGCTGAAGTTACAATTCTTCTTCAAAAATCCATGACGACCTAAACAAGAAGTTTAAGACTCTCCATGTCTACTGCTCCAAGATGTGTATGACAGTTAATACCAACAAAAATAAAATCATGATCATTAAATCCAAAAAGATCACCCATGGTAGTTTCATCTACGATAACCATTTTTTAGAGCAGGTTTATTCTTATAATACTTAGGTATGGAATTTTATCATCAACTAAATTGGAATTATAGCATCGTGAAAAGTATTATTGGAGGTTGGAAAGCTTATTATGAGCTTGAAAATGATTGTAAGTCGATCAATATTTTCATTTGGAGTAAAAAAAGGTTCCTATTTGAGGCTCGAATCACCCCTGTTGTCTTATATAGATGTGAGGTTTGGGGATGCAGTGTATCTAGAGAGGCATGGAGAAAAAATGAGATGATGCAAAAGCAATTCATAACCCACAACTTCAAGATGAAGGCAAATACTCCCTATCCTATCCTTTTGATCGAAGATCGCCTCTCTCCCATTGAAATTACAACTATATTTCGATATATGATGTATAGAAAGAAGATTTACAACATGGAATCTAAGAGGATCCCAAATATTGCTTCGAACTTCAGTTAAATCCCCACCTTCACCTCAAGTGCGAGTGGCATAAGGATGCCCAGTCTTGGCTCAATCGTTGGGCGAATAAGGAGGATATCATCATGGGAAGAAAGAATAATGTTAAAGATGTTATTACCTCCAATTTTAAGGACACGTTTTGGGATTATAAGGAGCTGGAGGGTAAACGTAAGAAAATATACTATAAGGAGGTGATCACCCCACCCTCGATAATCACAATTATAAATGAACACAACTGGATATAACTAAACTTGATTAGTAAAATTAAACATTCACACATGCTTAGCTGCACTCTAATCCCTCTAACTTGAATTTACTAATATAATTGACTGACAAGTGTCATTTCACACAATTTAAGTGCATCCAAGTTGTCTGTTTATGTAGAAATTCAAATTTTCTCAATATGACTAAGGCAAAGTCAAATTGAGACTTTCTTGTTGCACTTATAAGCACTCCTTCTTAGTAAGAAATTTATTATCAAACACCCCTATCCTACACATTTATAACTCAAAATTCCCTCTTGAAAAGTCCTTTGTCAAGATGTCAACATCTTGTTCCTCTGTCAAAATGTATTGTAGTAACATTATCTGCCTTTGCACGCAGTCCCATAAATGATGATATCAAATATCCATATGCTTGGATCGGTCATGAGATAATGGAATCTCATAGAGCTTAATTCAAATATGATTATCAAAATAGATCACCATTGGATCGATCGTCTCACCAAAAAATTCCATAAGTATCTTTCTCATCTAGATCGCCTTACATTTTGCTTGAGTTGCAGCCATTTTTTCTTCTTATGCTGAGATGAGTGCCACTGATCTTTTCTTCCTATTGTACTAGGAAAAAAATACAGAAATAATGTTGAAAATTCCACGTAATGTACTATTTCATTTAGATGGACTCCCTGCCTAATCTTCATCTGTAACGCCACACAACTTAACTCCATATTTCCATTTGTACCATAATCCATACTAGATATCTCCTTTAAGGTACCATAAAACATTATTAGTATCCTTCTAGTACGATTTGGTCGACCTAAGCATAGCTTGGCTTAACTTCTTGGCCACATAGAACATATATGGTTGTTTGTTCACAAGATATATCACTGAACCCACTAACTCCTAGTAAATGATAGCATCCACCTCTTCACCTTAAGTGGAAACCTCCTTCCTCTAATTGGTCACTAGAGGTGTCTCCATGGGCTTAAATTTCTCCATGTAGAATCTTTGTAGCATCTAGTTGGAATACTTGCCTTGATACACAAACAATTTCCCATCACTTTTCCATACTTCTGACCCGAGGAAGTCGTGCATGAGACCCATGTCTTTCATCTCAAATTCTCTTTAAAAGTCCTCCTTGCAAGAGCTGATCAACTTCTCATCACCTGTTAATATTAAATCATCAACATATAAATAAATTGTAATCAATTTAGCTTCTACCAAGATATGATATAGGTTCACATCTGATTGACTTTTGGTGAAGCCCAAACCAATGAGATAACTATCGATCCTAGTGTATCAAGCTTCAGGTGCCTACTTGAGACTGTACAATGCTTGTCTGAGTTTGCACACGTGAGACTCTTGATAAAATGTCTCTAAACATTCTGGTTGCTCTATGTAAACCTCCTCCTCCGTAACACCATTGAGAAATGTTTTTTTTACATCCATCTAATGGATCTTCCACCCCATCTATGCAGCCAGTGCAGGAATTGATCTAATGGATGAATACCTTGCTACAACACCAAAGTTTTTCTCATAGCCAAATCCCTGAACTTCAGAGAATCTTTTGGACACAAATATGACCTTATATTGTTTTATGCTTCTATTTATTGCATTCTTAACTTTGATTATCCATATCAAACCCACAACTAATTTATCTCTCAGTCTTGGGAGGACTTCCCAAACACTATTCTTTGTGATGTATTTTTATTATTCCACCATTGCATAAACCTGTTGAAGCCCCGAAAATCGGGTCTACAACAAGGGGGATACCCACCCAGTCCGGACCTTGGTTAGCAGCTCATTTTCCGTTTGGTGTAGTGGGTCCGACTGGGGATAATGGGACTAGTTTCCCAATATGTGTGTGTGTGTTTGAGATTTGATATTTCTTTTCTAAACTTCCTAATTAAAATTCTTTTAATCTATTTCTAATCTATTCATATGCAAACTGTATTCTAAGAAATATCTAATTCTAAACTAACCCGGGATGTAATATTTTAATATATGTGATCTAAAAGGATTTCAGATAACAATTGATAGTAAAAATCATTCAATTATTATGAGAAAAGAATTCAATAAAGATAAACTATTTCACATAAAAAGTTAGATGAAACAGTTGTGGAAAACATATCGCATATTAAGCTATTCATATATCAAGCACAAATAAATAATTATCACCGTACAAAAATGCCAAATGATAACTCAGATATTCAAACATTAACATATAAACAACTAAACATAAATATCACTTTTAACACAGAAACAGAAACAGTTAAGAGATAAAAATACCATTTATAACTAGTTCTACTTATGAGCTAGAAGCAATAATGATTTATCTCTTTCTTAATCCAACACCTATCAAGAGTACAGAAATGCAACATCAGTAATAGATATTAGACACAGATATCAATAAATCTCGTTCCATTCATTTATCAAAACCTCCTCTGAGGGTGCAGAAGTGCATGTTATGAGGATAAGTTTTTGACAAATTTCAGGACCCTTCTCTAAATGCATGAGAAGGGTTTAAATACTAATAACTAAAATCTAAAAATAGTTTATTACAAAAATTTAGGATTCGGTTTAAATGACCGTCCTTTTCCTAGGCAAAAATATAGTAAAACTAAAACTAAATCTAAAAATAAAGACTATCAACTATCTACTTATGAATTTGATCTTTGATCTTGCAAGCATCCAACATTGTTTTGAGAAGAGGTGGTTGGCCGACTTCAGATTTAAACTGCCCCGAAAAGACAGAATCGGTAAGTGTAGGAGCAATCTTCTCAATAGAATTAATGATGCAACTAAGCGCACTTCATTGACTGTGCGGTTTTACTAGATATGTCCAGTAAGAATCCCAGTTTAATCTTGTCAGTTCTTGAGTTGAATTTGCCTTTTCATCAGCCTTTTGCCTCCATTCTGTTTGAAATTGTTGTGCTTGTGGAAGGTGTCCCAGAATAATCTCTGAAATCAAATTAACTTTGTGCAAATTTTCATTTACACAATCAGTAATATTTCCTACTGCTGTAGCTGCTTCCTCTGCTACTTTTTCTGCTTCTCTGAGCTGTACATCCAAATTGTTGAAGAGCAGTTCTTTATGACTATCATTGATGATCGGTTCTCCTGCTCTTCTTCCTTCCTCTGTCTTTTTCCATGCCATATAATTAGTAACTCTTTCATTAGTTAAATCATAATCATGTCGTAATTCTACGACATGATTAGTGATTTTATCACTTTCTTGACAAAAAGAGTTGTATCGCGAGATTTTCTGGCATAATATGTCTTGCTGCTGCAGTAGTTGTTTGTTCAAAGAAACAGACTCTGAAATAAACTCTGGAAGCTTAGGGTCGTCTTTGTGCTCTTCTTGGATAATCTGTATTTGTTTCTCTTTATCTGCCAAACTTTTCTGATAACCAATTTGCATCTTTTGAAGCTCTTGTTGTAACTCTTCAAGTTTTATTTGTGCTTCACTGTTAGCACAGGCTTGTTGCAATTGTTGTTGCAGAGCTTGTATCTGATCTTCTTTTTCATTTAATAATAGCTTTACCTCATATGCTTTATCAATAGTTGCGAAGGCATAAGCTCCTGTAATCTGAGATAGCTTGGCAAGATTGTCAGTTGGATCCGTAGTAGGATCCTTCCATAAGACATCTAATTGTTCTTCCTCAGTAGAGATTGAGCTCTCTAACTTTCTCTTTTTCCTCTGCTTCCTCACTACTTATTTATACTGTGGGCTGTAGAATACGTCTAGAGGAGGAATGTCCTCTATATTGAGTACAATTTCAGAAGAGGGAGTGATAGGTATATGCTCAATTTCTGTGACGGTGCCACCTATTCCTGTGCTCAAAACTTTTGTTGTCTATACAGGGGTCTGTATATTCTGTCCTTCTATATTAAGAAATTGATTAAAAGTTTCCCATTCTTTTTCCAATTCAGTCCTGACTATCGGTTGCTGTACGTTGAGAGGTGGAAGATTCAATTGTGGAGTGGTAAAGGTTTGTTGCTGTGACAGCTCTTTAGATTGAGTTGTATCCTTCACTGAGCTTTCATCATTATCAATCTTTTTAGAACGCTCAGAGGTCTATTTTTCAGACTTCGACTTAGATTTTTCTGTATTTGAGCTGCCACTAAGACTAACACTAGGAGTTGGTTCCCTTGCGGGTTCCAAGCGTAAATTTTCCAAAGGGATAGTAGTTAGTCTCTTCTCTCTATAAACTTTAAATTCCTGAAAGTCTTCTGGGGATAACTGTGTTTGAGCTAAATGCAAAACTTCTTTAAATGAACATTTTGTTTGAAACATATCATCAAAAGGATCTTCTTCTCCAACAAACACTCTTACTTTGATTGCAGTGGTGAAATTTTTAACAACATCAATTGGATCAAATAACCTTCTCGAAAAATTGAACAGTTGTAAGCATGTAATATGGCTTACCTCTTTAAATGTGTGACCAACATCAAACAATGAAAATGCTCCATAGGCTACGGGAAATTGTGGCCAAATGCCCTTCTTCTTCTCCTTTAATTCCTTTGTCAAACCTCCTTCACCACAGGTTTGATAAGCAATCTCCCGAGCTACAATTTTATCCGGAACATACAAGGGTAACACATGGGGGGAAGCAGAGCTTCCAAAAACCCTCACATAAGTAAAAAAATCTTCTCCGAACCATCTTGCGATAGGGAGAATGTCGACCTCTGCTTCCGGGGATAACCTTGGAGCATCCTTATTATACAATATTCTGTACAGAGGCAGCATTATGCCATGGAAAATTTTGTAAAAATGAGGAACAAACTTTGATTCCCACAACTCTTTGTGATAGAAATGGATAGGCAAGGGATCGTGAATTGTCCATTGCCAACCCATCAAAGGGAATTTAGAAACAAAACAAATTGAATCCATAACATAGGCAGATAGATAAAAAGGAGGATAAATCCTCTGAGAAAAAGTCTGTTTGGACCGATAATTGAAAATGGCAGTGGCTAAATTATCAGACAAGATTTCGGCCCAGTCTACAATTGTAGCGTTAACAGCAGCATTCAACAAAGGGAGCCATTCAGGGAAGACCATATTTATGTCAGGCTTTCCAAAAATCCTGCATAACATAGCAGCAGCAAAACAATATGGAGAGGTGAGCGAACCAGTACTGTACATACCGTGTTTGTTTTCCTTCAATGGTTCTCCTCTCTTGGTCCATTCCTTGGTGCATTCCACAAAATTTGTATTTTCTCTGGCGAATTTCTCCATAAATTGTTTGTTGTAGGTCGCCTGTAGTTCCGGTAAGTGATACATAAGCCTCAAATCTTCTGTAGTGAATGACCCAATGAGTTCTTGTCCTGGAGTTCTAAATTGCCTGTCCAAAATATCTGTGTTATCCAACACCCATTTTATCATATCTGTATACGGAAGAATTCTCGGTCTTGCTGCTATTCTGTGAAGAAATGAATCAGACAATTCCGTAAGAGACGCTTCAGAGGAATTACTTGATCCAGAAGTAGCCGCGACTTCCATTATCCTGGGATTTTCTTCTTCGAGTAGATTATGCATGCCCTCCCAGGTAGTGATACCAGCGTCCTTATTGCAGGAAGTATTCGCATACAGGGAAGCCATCTCTTTGTTTTTAGCACTCAGAACTTTCTCTTTCTTACCCATAATGCTTTGTGAATGCTTTGCATAGTCTTCTACCCCTTCGCGCCTACAGTGTTACGAATCAACTGAGAGTAATGAGATGAGAAAGGTGACAGGATAGTTTTAAATGCTGAAGGCGGATAAAAATGTGAAACAACCTTTCAATCATAATAAAATCCTTTCCATCAATGATTAGCAATCCATTCATTAATTTTGACATCAAAGCGCATAACAGATATTTATTTATGAAAATATTTACTTTGGACACCATGCTAGAAGAATCTGCGATAATGCGATCTGCGATTTGCTGTGCAATATCGCAAAATCGCAATATCGCAGATCACAATCATCGCAAATCACAACCTAATATTATCGCGAAATCGTAATATCGCAAAATCGCGGAATCGCAATTTCACCAAAATATAACTTTTTAAACAACTTTTCTGCGATATGCGGTTTGCGATAAATACTTTAATGTATAGTTCTTTGGGATCGCGCTATCTCAATATCGCAGAATCGCAAAAAGATTTTTCTTTTACAAAGGATATCCATTTTTTGCGATGGATGTGGTATTTTTATTCAAAGAAATATTATATTTTGATCTATCATAAACTTAGGTTTATTTTTAAAGATTTTCAAAGGAATTTCCCTAAGTTATGATAGTAAGTTTTATTTGAGAAAGGAAATAAATTCTAAATTAATTTTTTGGATTTCTTGACTAAGGGTCCCCACTTATTTAGTATTATTACTAATATTAAATAAATAGGGGGGTTGTTGCTGGCCACAACAATTGGCGATTCACTTGGAAGAACCAGTTATCTCTGCATTTCTTTTGGATTTTCTAAATTTTTCAAAACAGAAAATTTTCCAGAAAATCAAACTTTATTATAAAAAGAAAAAGTATATTATTCTTCAATATATAAATGATATTCCGTTCCTTCTATATTCAACTTTTGATTATTCACTTCCTCAAGCTAGTCCTTGTATTTACATCAGTCATTACTTGGTTTAAAAAGATAAAAATAAAGGCTTCTCTATAAATTAGCTTTAAATATGCTCATTTGTCATAGGTAGAGCCACTGCTGCCAGCAAGCGTTTATAGCCTCGACAGGGTTACCTGTTACCCAGCAACGATCTTGTATCCTACTTAGAGAAATATACAATTTTCAAAGAGAAATCCATATTTACACTTATTGCTTTTGCTTTTCTTTTTTATTCTTAAAGAACAATGTCTTGGTTTGGTAGCCAACTCATGACAAAGCCATTCACTTGATTTATAACCTTGCTGAACAAGCTGGCTCGTGATGAGACCCATTGTCTTTTGATTGCAACAATCTTGAGTCATTGCCCTGTTATGGTCTGCAGTATTGGCAAAGTCAGCAAGCTATAATATCTATGATCATGATAAGTCGGCTCGTGATGAGACCTCTTACTCTTTAAGTTAAAAAGTGTATTATTGGATAATTCTTTGAAGATTGTAATTTTCTAAGCGGGGAGGATATCATTGTTTCCCTAAGATAGCTCTGGACGACAATGGTAGAGTTTTTAGAAGGAACTTTTCTAAAGAGAAACTTTGTTTTGTTATTGATACCTTTCATTGAACTGATATAAAACAATCTTTCACTAAAAGTTGCCTTTCATCAAAGTTTTCAAAGTTGAAACTAGTATCATTTCAAGACTAAAGTTTTTTAACTGTATCTTTGAACAACAATGATCAATATTCTGAAAAGAATTCTATTCATAAAAAGTGAAGAAACAAAATCTACAAAGAGAATTTATCTCTTCTTTGTGAATTCCAAATGTAACCATTAACAACTCGTTTTATTTTGACAATAAAGAAAACTAATATACAAAATAGAAGAATGATCTCCTATGGAAAGTATTTTTTGAGAATTTGTCCATTAACAGGTAAAGACTCTCTTTTGCCTGTTAAATCCTGTAATATAAAAGTAGATGGACCTATGATTTCTGCAATTTGAAAAGGACCAAGCCACATTCATTGAAATTTCGTATGTTTTCCTTTTTCCTCATGAGCCTTGTCCCATTTTAAAACAAGATCTCCAACCTGAAAGTCTTTTCTGGTTATCATGTTTGAATCAAAAGAAGCTTTTACTAATGCTTGATGATGAGCATGAGTTATCTTGGCTTTTTCTCATTGTTCTTCTAACTTAATTATTTCCATCTGTCTTAGTTGCAAGGACGAAGTTGGTGCTTCATCAATATATTGAAATAAGGCCAAAGAAGGAATTGCTAAATGAGTTGGAAGAACTACTTCTTTCCCATAAACTAAATTAAAGGGAGAAGTACCAATAGAATCCTTCTGTGTTATTCGATTTGCCCATAAAGCATATATTAAAGACTTATGCCAATTTTTATGATTTTGATCAATGGTTAGCTTAATGATTCTGATTAAATTTTTATTTGTGGATTCAGCTAACCCATTTCCCTGTGGATAATAGTTGGCAGAGTATTTAAGTTTAAAACCTCTATTGAGTGCAAATTCAGTCATAGCATTACCAAAAAAATATAATGCATTGTCAAATACTAAAGCAGAAGGTAAACCAAACCTGGTGATTATGAACTGATCTATGAATTCAATAATATGCTCAGCATTAGCAGTCTTGAGAGGGACTGCTTCTACCCATTTCATAAAATAGTCAGTTGCAGTAATGATATACCTATGTTGCTTAGAAGAGTGAGGAACGATCTCACCTATTATGTCCAATCCCCATTGATCAAAAGGTTGTTCAATGTTTACTGGTTGTAATGGCAATGATGGTTTCTTTTGTCTTCCAGCTGCGGTTTGACAAACTTGGCATCTTCTTACATAGCTATGGAAATCTTTGAATAAAGTGGGCCAGTAATATCTTGCGCGAAGAATTTTATGTGCAGTAGCATCTCCAGCATAATGTCCACCTACTCGCCCATCGTGAAGTTCCTGCAAGACTTTATCAACTTCAGATTTCTCCAAACATCTAAGAAGAACAGAATCATAATTCATTTTAAAAAGAACATCGTTTACAAGTTGATATTGTTTAGCCTTCAACCTTAAGGCTCTTTTCTTGGTGTGATCGAGATTTGGAGGGGCATATCCATTCTTCAGATAAAAATTGATATCAGCATATAATGATTCAACATCGTTTAGGCTTACCTCATACGTTTGTATCTCTTCAGATCATTTCTCAGAAATCTGTGATGCTCCAGCTAGTATTTTGCAAAAGCCTTGACCTCTAACAATATTTGCTGGTTTGATCTCAACATCATATTCTTGTAAGGCAGTAATCCAATGAGCTCTTTTCTCACCCACATCTTTTTGGACTAAAATATTTCTTACCGCTGGAAACAGTACAATTATTTTTGTATGGGTTTTAAGTAAAAAGGGTCTGAAATATTTAATTGCTTTGAAAACAGCGTAAGCTTGTTTCTCCACATCTGAGTATTTCAACTCAGCTCCCTGTAAATTTGAACTGAAGAAAGCAATTGGGGCTTCTGCTTTGTCTTGATTTGCTTGAGTGAGAATCGCAGCGTAAGATTTATCAAAGGCAAATGTGTACAAAATAAAAGGATCGGAAAAATTTGGAGTTGCTAAAGATGGAGCATTAATGATTTCTTGTTTGATTAGATTGAATGGTTCATATTCATCTTGGCCCCATTTGAAGTTTGAATTATTTTTAATCATTGCTTGTAAAGGAGATACAATTCTTGAAAAAACTGGTACAAATCTCTTTACAAAATTAATTTGGCCGAGGAAAGATTGCATAGTTTTCTTGTTGTGAGGTAAGAATATTTCAGAAATCTCCTTGATTCTATCAGGATCAATATGAATTCCAGATTTTGACACTATGAATCCAAGAAGTTTTCCTTCGCTCAATTCAAAAAAGTATTTTTTCAGGTTAAGTGAAATTCCATACCTTTGACAACGTTGGAAGATCTGCTTCAAATCTCTAAGATGATTGCTTCATTTTTTGGAATATACAGTTATATCATCCAAGTAAATTACCACTGATTTGTTAACTAATCCCTTGAAAGCGATGTCCATGGCTCTTTGAAATGTGGCACTAGCATTGATCAGACCAAAAGGCATCTTTTGATATGCATAAGTGCCCCATTTGGTTCTAAATGTATTTTTCAATTGATCATCTGGATGGACTAACACTTGGTTGTAGCCAGAGAAACCATCTAAGAAAGACATTAATTCTGATCCTGCAACTGCCTGTAATATTTGCTCCATGGGAGGCAAAGGAAGATTATCTTTTTGGCAGGCTTATTAAGATTTCGAAAGTCAATGCAAATTCTAATATTTCCGTTTTTCTTTCTAACAGGAACCATGTTGGAAACACATTTAGAATGTCGAACAGGAAAAATAATTTTGGCTTTCAATAACTTATTGAGTTCAGATTTGATTTGATTTTCTACATTGGGATGGATTTTCTGAGCTTTTGTTGTACAGGTTTCTTATCGTTCATCATTGGGATAGTATGTTGGATGATAGAAGTGTCATAATTTTTGAGTTCATCATACTTCCAAGCAAAGACACTTTTATATTGTTTCAAAAGACACACATATGCTGATTTTTCTTCAGGAGTTAGACTAAGGCCTAGGTTGATATTCTGTGGTTTGGTATCAGTTCCTAGATTTACTAATTCATAATTCAAAGTTGAACTTTGTAATTTTGAATTGGTAGATCTTTTAAATTGGTCTTTCAAATCATAAAGGTCTTCTAACTTGATAATTGACTTTGGAATAGCATTATTAGTGCTATCATGTTGTAATTGTTTGTCATGTTGGTCTTCATCGATTATCTGATTGGTATAAGATCCTTCAGATGTGAGGAAGCTTACAATATCAGGATCATCGTTGAAAATTCTCCAATTGGTAACATTATCAGCAATCGAAGGTCTAAAGATTAATTCAATTGAAAATCGATCAGGACTAAAGTCTTCTGCAGGAATAAGCTTAGAGGCTACATTAGCTAATAGGTCTGCACTAGAATTCTGGATTCTAGGAATTGGTAAAGTATTGAATGCTATAAAATGTTCAGTCAGATCTTGAACTAAAGATTGATAATGCTTTAAATGACCTGATAAACAATGTATAGTATTACGTACCTGTTTGATTACAATTTTTGAATCTCCGAAAACTTGCAGATATTTGATATCTAATCCGATTGCTTTATATAACCCTTGGATTAAAGCCTCGTATTCTGCGGTATTATTATTGCATTCAAACTCAAGTCGACAGGTTAGCATAATCTTGTTTCCCTCTGGACTAACCAACACGCATCCTGCTCCTGCTCCTTCATTAGACTTAGAACCATCAAAAAATAATTTCCAAAATAAAGATTTATTTACAGGAGAATCTACAAAATTAATACATTTAGAACTGTCTATTTGAGAAAAAATTTCTAATTGAGATAAAACAAAATGTTCTAAATAAGGTGAAGTATGAGCATTGAAATTTCCTAAGAAAGAATCAACTGAGTAATTGCCAATGATATTACTTCTCTATGCAACTGGTTCATTCTCTCATTCCAATTCTGTTACTATGTATTTCTGATGCTTTTCTCGCTCAACCTTTATCTGATTTGGTTTACCATTATAAGGAAGCCACATGTGCGACCAATCGGTTGCAAAGTATCCATGAAGTTTTTCTGACCAGTCTCTGCTAAGAATTAGGCCATAAAATTCTGGAATATCTGCAACTAAAATATCAATGACTTGACATACCTTTGGATTTGATGACAGCCTTATGGTAACCTGGCTTAATTTGCCAATCACTTCAACTTGCGATCAATCTAACTGTACTATGCGCACAACAGATTTTTGTGGTTGAACGTTCAATTTTTCACATACTGATTTTGGTAGAATATTAGATGAAGCTCCAGAATCCACTAAACAGTTATGCAAATTTTTATTAAAAACTTCGTAAGTAAGAAGAAATGGAGGAGTATGAGATCTCGACCTTCCTCCAATTAAAGCGATATTTTCAAGATCAACTTTACTGATTGAATTAGTTGGAGGTCTTTCCATATCATTAGAAGCTTGAGAAATTACAGGGTTGGGCAAAGGTTTTTCTGGTACAACATGTAATTCTTTCAAAAATACTTTTTGTTGATGTTTTAACTTGCTCAATTCATAAAAAGTGATGTTTGCCCTAGTCTTCTTCATATCTTCTATAATGTTATATTCCATTTCATCCAGAACAATCAATGTTCTTGATGGAATTGATGAATCTGTTTGGACTGGGCTAGTTTGAATTGCTTTGGATGTAGTTTTCTTGGGTGCAATTTTATCCTTAGCCAATGAGTTTGCGCTCTTTGGCTTAGGAGTAGTTTGAGGAGGATCAAGTTGATTTCTATTTCTAGTGCTAACCGGGGATGCTTCTTGGTCTTCCTCATCTGGGAGGATGAAATCCCACATGCCTTGTACTTCTACCACCTCTTCTTCATCAATAGTTTCTTCAGTAATAGTCTCTTCTTCTTATTCTTTTGATTCAGCATTTGTAATAGCATTTGGTGGCTTTTGATCAGTTGAAGGATTCCTTCTAAAAGGCTTGAAAGACTTTTTAGAAGAGGTTTCTGCTACTTGTTTCTTGATATCAACCATTTCATTGGACATGGTTTTCAAAACTTTCTGCAATCCTTCTAAATCAAATGGATCTTTTGGTTGTTTTTTCTTGGGATCTTCCTTAAAAGTGGCCTTCTTGGATTTCCGTTCTTCTATTGCATTTTTCTTTTCTAAAGCAATGATTCGTTTCTCTACTGCTATTGCTTCTTTCATATTGTCTGCTAAAGTTGTTTTATTAGCCCTATCAACAAAGATTGCTATGTTTGATGGCAAAGAAGAAATGTACCATTCACTTCGCACTTCTTTGCTAGGCTTGGAAGCAGTAGGAATTTTGTTTAACAATTTGTTGAAACAAGAATTGAAATCCTTGACAAGTTCTTTTGAATCAGCTCTAAGATTAGACAAATCGTTGATCAATGTTGCTGTAGACCTATCATCACCAAATTTAGTCAAAAATTGATCTTGAAAGATATCCCAAGTAGTGATAGATCCAGATGGTAATGAGAAATACCATGATCCAGCTGATCCTTATAGGGTATAGGGAAAAAGTTGGACAACAACATCTTCATTAAAAACTCCATTGAGATTTATGGATAACATAAAGTTGTTTATATGTTCTTCTGCTAGCATGCCTGCTTCGGGATTAAACTTAGGCAGCCATTTTTCAGGATGGGCCGGTATTTGACTCAAGGGTGCAGGCATTAAGACTGCCCCTGGATTATTCCATGGCATTTGGGCCATCACTAAACTACTAACAGGTGAAAGTGCAGATGATGATATTTGTGACTGTGAAGATGAAGATATTATGTTTTGAGAAGGAGATGTGAAAGATTGAGTGGACTGATGGACAGTAATCTGGAGTGGAGGAGTGGGTGGTTGACTTCGCGATGAAGTGTTTTAGATGGATGATGATGATGAAAGAGTATCACTATCAGACCCTTTGGGTGATTTCCTAGCTCTTTTTCTTGTAGGTAGAGGTAACTCAGTTGGCTGAATGCCAAGCTTTTCACTCTGTAATCTAGTGACAGGATGAGCAGGATTATATTGCGAAGTCACACTGCCTTGAGATTTATCAGACCTTTGAGGTGATATTGAAAATCGCTGAAGTTTGTGAATCAAAGATTCGACTTCAGGAGGTTCAATAGCAGATTCTTCTGAAAAGTCAGGGTTTTTGGCAGTGTCTGTTCTTCTTTCGACTTCTGGTTCTAGATTTAAAATTTCTGAGTATGATGGAGAAGTCAGGGAAGACGGTGAGGGTGATTTACTCTTAGAATGGTATTTAGATTTAGATTCACTTTCCATTCATAGTTTGAGGCCCTCCTTCTAGCGCCAAATATGTTGAAGCCCCGAAAATTGGGTCTACAACAAGGGGGATACCCACCCGGTCCGGACCTTGGTTAGCAGCTCCTTTTCCGTTTGGTGTAGTGGGTCCGACTGGGGATAATGGGACCAGTTTCCCAATATGTGTGTGTTTGTTTGAGATTTGATATTTCTTTTCTAAAATTCCTAAGTAAAATGCTTTTAATCTATTTCTAATCTATTCATATGCAAACTGTATTCTAAGAAATATCT
This sequence comes from Pinus albicaulis, assembly GCA_034641835.2. Lineage (NCBI taxonomy): Eukaryota > Viridiplantae > Streptophyta > Pinopsida > Pinales > Pinaceae > Pinus > Pinus albicaulis. The sequence goes on from MU968411.1 coordinate 49,652,676, forward strand.
AATTCTAAACTAACCCGGGATGTAATCTTTCAATATATGCGATCTAAAAGGATTTCAGATAACAATTGATAATAAAAATCATTCAATTATTATGAGAAAAGAATTCAATAAAGATAAACTATTTCACATAAAAGTTAGATGAAACAGTTGTGGAAAACATATCGCATATTAAGCTATTCATATATCAAGCACAAATAAATAATTATCACTGTACAAAAATGCCAAATGATAACTCAAATATTCAAACATTAACATATAAAAAACTAAACATAAATATCACTTTTAACACAAAAACAGAAACAATTAAGAGATAAAAATACCATTTATAACTGGTTCTACTTATGAGCTAGAAGCAATAATGATTTATCTCTTTCTTAATCCAACACCTATCAAGAGTACAGAAATGCAACATCAGTAACAAATATTAGACACAGATATCAATAAATCTCGTTCCATTCATTTATCAAAACCCCCTCTGAGGGTGCGGAAGTGCATGTTCTGAGGATAATTTTTTGACAAATTTCAGGACCCTTCTCTAAATGCATGAGAAGGGTTTAAATACTAATAACTAAAATCTAAAAATAGTTTATTACAAAAATTTAGGATTCATTTTAAATGACCGTCCTTTTCCTAGGAAAAAATATAGTAAAACTAAAACTAAATCTAAAAATAAATACTATCAACTATCTACTTATGAATTTGATCTTTGATCTTCCAAGCATCCAGCATTGTTTTAAGAAGAGGTGGTTGGCTGACTTCAGATTTCAACTGCCCTGAAAAGACAGAATCGACAAGTGTAGGAGCAATCTTCTTAGCAGAATTAATGATGCAACTAAGCGCACTGCATTGACTGTGCGGTTTTACTAGATATGTCCAGTAAGAATCCCAGTTTAATCTTGTTAGTTCTTGAATTGACTTTGCCTTTTCATCAACCTTTTGCCTCCATTCTGTTTTCAATTGCTGTGCTTGTGGAAGGTGTCCCGGAATAATCTCTAAAATCAAATTAACTTTGTGCAAATTTTCATTTACACAATCAGTAATATTTCCTGCTATTGTAGCTTCTTCCTCTGCTGCTTTTTCTGCTTCTCTGAGCTGTACATCCCAATTGTTGAAGAGCAGTTCTTTATGACTATCATTGATGATCGGTGCTCCTACTCTTCTTCCTTCCTCTGTCTTTTGCCATGCCATATAATTAGTAACTCTTTCATTAGTTAAATCATAATCATGTCATAATTATACGACATGATTAGTGATTTTATCACTTTCTTGACAAAAAGAGTTGTATTGCGAGATTTTCTAGCATAATATGTCTTGCTGCTGCAATAGTTATTTGTTCAAAGAAACAGACTCTGAAATAAACTATGGAAGCTTAGGTTCGTCTTTGTGCTCTTCTTGGATAATCTATATTTGTTTCTCTTTATCTACCAAACTTTTCTGATAACCAATTTGCATCTTTTGAAGCTCTTGCTGTAACTCTTCAAGTTTTATTTGTGCCTCACTGTTAGCACAGGCTTGTTGCAATTGTTGTTGCAGATCTTGTATCTGATCTTATTTTTCATTTAATAATAGCTTTACCTCAGATGCTTTATCAATAGTTGCGGAGGCATAATCTCCTGTAATCTGAGAGAGCTTGGCAAGATTGTCAGTTGGATCCATAGTAGGATCCTTCCATAAGACATCTAATTGTTCTGCCTCAGTAGAGATTGAGCTCTCTAACTTTCTCTTTTTCCTCTGCTTCCTCACTACTGCTTTATACTGCGGGCTGTAGAATACGTCTAGAGGAGAAATGTCCTCTATATTGAGTACAATTTCAGAAGAGGGAGTGATAGGTATATTCTCAGTTTCTGTGACGGTGCCACCTATTCCCGTGCTCAAAACTTTTGTTGTCTGTACATGGGTCTGTATATTTTGTCCTTCTATATTAAGCAATTGATTAAAATTTTCCCATTCTTTGTCCAATTCAGTCCTAACTATCGGTTGTTGTACGTTGAGAGGTGGAAGATTCAACTGTGGAGTGGTAAAGGTCTGTTGTTGTGACGGCTCTTTAGATTGAGCTGTATCCTTCACTGAGCTTTCATCATTATCAATCTTTTTAGAATGCTCAGAAGTCTCTTTGTCAGACTTCGACTTATATTTTTCTGTATTTGAGCTACCACTAAGACTAACACTAGGAGTTGGTTCCCTTGCGGGTTCCAAGCGTAAATTTTCCAAAGGGATAGTAGTTAGTCTTCTCTCTATGTAAACTTTAAATTCCTGAAAGTCTTCTGGGGATAACTGTGTTTGAGCTAAATGCAAAACTTCTTTAAATGAACATTTTGTTTGAAACATATCATCAAAATGATCTTCTTCTCCAACAAACACTCTTACTTTGATTGCAGTGGTGAAATTTTTAACAACATCAATTGGATCAAATAACCTTCTCGAAAACTTGAACGGTTGTAAGCATGTAATATTGCTTACCTCTTTGAATGCATGACCAACATCAAACAATGAAAATGCTCCACAGGCTATGGGAAATTGTGGCCAAATGCCCTTCTTCTTCTCCTTTAATTCCTTTGTCAAACCTCCTTCACCACAGGTTTGATAAGCAATCTCCCGAGCTACAAGTTTATCCAGAACATACAGGGGTAACACATGGGGGGAAGCAGAGCTTCCAAAAACCCTCACATAAGTAAACAACTCTTCTCTGAACCATCTTGCGATAGGGAGGATGTCGACCTTTGCTTCCGGGGATAACCTTGGAGCATCCTTATTATACAATATTCTATACAGAGGCAGCATTATGCCATGGCAAATTTTGTAAAAATGAGGAACAAACTTTGATTCCCATAACTCTTTGTGATAGACATGGATAGGCAAGGGATCGTGAATTGTCCATTGCCAACCCATCAAAGGGAATTTAGAAACAAAACAAATTGAATCCATAACATAGGCAGATAGATAAAAAGGAGGATAAATCCTCTGAGAAACAGTCTGTTTGGACCGATAATTGAAAATGGCAGTGGCTAAATTATCAGACAAGATTTTGGCCCAGTCTACAATTGTAGCGTTAACAGTAGCATTCAACAAAGGGAGCCATTCAGGCAAGACCACATTTATGTCAGTTTTTCCAAAAAGCCTGCATAACATAGTAGCAGCAAAACAATATGGAGAGGTGAGTGAACCAGTACTGTACATACCGTGTTTGTTTTTCTTCAATGGTTCCTCTCTCTTGGTCCATTCCTTGGTGCATTCCGCAAAATTTGTATTTTCTCTGGTGAATTTCTCCATAAATTGTTTGTTGTAGGTCGCCTGTGGTTCCGGTAAGTGATACATAAGCCTCAAATCTTCTGTAGTGAATGACCCGGTGAGTTATTTTCCTGGAGTTCTAAATTTCCTGTCCAAAATATCTATGTTATCCAGCACCCATTTTATCATATCTGTATACGAAAGAATTCTCGGTCTTACTGCTATTCTGTGAAGAAATGAACAAGCCAATTCCGTAAGAGACGCTTCAGAGGAATTACTTGATCCGGCAGTAGCTGCGACTTCCATTATCCTGGGATTTTCTTCTTCGAGTAGATTATGCATGCCCTCCTAGGTAGTGATACCGACATCCTTATTGCAAGCAATATCCGCATACAGGGAAGCCATATCTTTGTTTTCAGCACTCGAAACTTTCTCTTTCTTACCCATAATGCTCTGTGAATGCTTTGTATAGTCTTCTACCTCTTCGCGCCTGCGGTGTTATGAATCAAGTGAGAGTAATGAGATGAGAAAGGTGACGGGATAGTTTTAAATGCTGAAGGCGGATAAAAACGTGAAACAACCTTTCAATCACAATAAAATCCTTTCCATCAATGATTAACAATCCATTCATTAATTTTGACATCAAAGCACATAACGGATATTTATTTATGAAAATATTTAGTTTGGACACCGTGCTAGAAGAATCTGCGATAATGCGATCTACGATTTGCTGTGCAATATCGCAAAATCGCAATATCGCGGATCACAATCATCGCAAATCACAACCTAATATTATCGCGAAATCGTAATATCGTAAAATCGCGGAATCACAATTTCACCAAAATATAACTTTTTAAACAACTTTTCTGCGATATGCAATTTGCGATAAATACTTTAATGTATAGTTCTTTGGGATCGCGCTATCGCAATATCGCGGAATCGCAAAAAGATTTTGCTTTTACAAAGGATATCCATTTTTTGCGATGGATGCAGTATTTTTATTCAAAGAAAGATTATATTTTGATCTATCATAAACTTAGGTTTAGTTTTAAAGATTTTCAAAGGAATTTCCCTAAGTTATGATAGTAAGCTTTATTTGAGAAAGAAAATAAATTCTAAATTAATTTTTTGGATTTCTTGACTAAGGGTCCCCACTTATTTAGTATTATTACTAATATTAAATAAGAAGGGGGGTTGTTTCTGGCCACAACACAACCCAAACTAGTTTCTCAACTAATTTCTCAAAATATGATGGCTCAGTCTCTACATGCTGAGTTATTAGAGCCATGTAGCTAGTGCACCTCTCAGGTGCCCTAATTTGCCTATGGAAATTTGAACGATCTGCCACATTCTCCCTCGCATCCTGCACAAGTCTATTAGCTTCCTTGGTCCTTTTTCTACCTTCTCTACATGGTTTTTCTTGAGTGGATGTCTCCACTCTATGTTCCTCTATTTATGGTTGTTCAACTACTTCCTGAAGTTCCTCCTTTGGAACTCAAATGTCCTCTTCTCGTGGGATCTTAAGCTCCCTCTCAAGAGCACACTCCATTTCTTTCTCCTCATCAAAATTTACATACCTTCGCACAACTATCCCTCATGGGGAACATAATTATACATGATAATTATGTCGAGTTGCAGTGTAACCCACAAAGTCTCCAAACTCTGTTGTTGGCTGAAGCTTTTTCCTTGAATATTTGGAGACATGGTGGTAAATAAAGGCTCCAAAAATCTTGAAGTGAGGCACATCTGACTTTCTTCCCGAGAAATCCTCCTCCAATGTAATCATAGCAAGAATCTAATGAGGACTTATGTTCTGCAAGTAGAATGTTGTGTTACATGCCTCTTCCCACAAATGCAGTCGTAGGCCTTAGTTATGTAGAATAGCTCTAACAGCTCCAACAATTCTCTCGTTCCTTCTCTTAGCTACCCCATTCTATTTTGGTTTGTGGGGTGTTGTCAATTCTCTTTGAAATCCTTCTTTTGCAAAAAACGCCTTGAAGGAATTCAAAACATACTCACCTTCATTATCGGTGCTGAGAGCCTTCACCTTCTTGTCAGTCTCTTTCTCAACTAGTGCCTTGAATTATACAAACTTTGAACATGTCTCATCCTTATTCCGCATGAATAAGATCCAAAAATTCCTTGAGAAATCATCAATAAAAATAACAAAATAATTATGTCTGGAAATGGAGGCTATCAAGAAAGGTCCACAAACATCAGAGTAGACTCTTTCCAATACTGCATGTTATTTTTTGTGTCGTTTATGGAATTTGGATGTCACATACTTCCATAATGTACAAACTTTTCATACACCAGGCTATTCAATTTCTCCTTTACGGAGGCTAGTGGTTATTTGTTGCATAATTTTCAGGGGACCATGATGCAAATGTCCCAATATCTTGTGCAAAATTTCACCGATATCGCGACTCTACATTTTACCTACCTTTCTACTTAATGCACCGTAATATTCCACATCTAACTTGCTCATGTTCTTCACCCAAACCCCAATCTGCTTCACCTGTCTAGCGGTTGTGTGTCTCAAGAATGCTTTCTCTTTGTTGAAGATCACATCATAACCACAATCTTCCAACACTTCTACAAAGATGACATTCTTCTTAAGTCCTAGAAAAAACATGACATCTTTGAGGTGAAGAGGGGATATTGACTCCATCTTAAAGGTTACTATACTAATATCGGTAGCATTGTACCTTCAATCATCCCAAAGCTCAATATGCATTTAAAGATATTTCTCCTCTAGGTCATTGAAAATATCTCTACACCATTTCATGTGGAACGAGGCACCTGAGTCCAAGTACCACAAACTCCCCATCATAGTTCTATAAATGCATGTGATAAGGGTGAAGTCTAGCTCAAATTATGAAGTCAATGCCTCACATGTTAATCCTCCTCAGTTCCTTTTTCCAGACTTTTTTTGTGTACAGATTGTAGCATAGTTCCTAAATTCATGACAATTGAAGGATTTAAGTTTGGAAAAGTATTTCTTCTTTCCCCCTTTGCTAGATTCTGGTTTGGTTTTAGATTTCCTCCCTTTTCCGTTCTTTAACTTTCCAACTAATGAAAAAATTTCTTCATCCTCTCCATTTGATGAGGTTCCAACTATTGTATTTCGCCTGATATATTCTTGTACCAAATCAGACACATGTGTTCCCAATTTGATCATTTCTCCCTCCCATTCATCGATTTATGGTATCTATGCCAAATTTTTGGAAGGCCTAGAAGAGCACTGCTCACTAAGTCAACTTATGCAACATTCACACCAACCCCCCCAAGCTCATTATGAAATTTCGTAAATATGTTGAGATACTACAGAATAGTATCATTATTCTACATCTTGATGTTTCAAAGTTTGTATTTGAGAGGAAGTTTACTATGATCACTTCTATTTTTGAATAGCTCTTTCAGTGCCTTCCATGTTGTGAAAGGAGTTTCTTCCCCAAATATATTTAAGACAACGTGGTCTCACACTCCCTCCAAGATTATTCTCCTCACGTTGGCTACATCTTTCTTCGATTGGGCTAGGTTTTGGGCATCAAATTCCATTGGTTTTGTAGCATATCTCTTGATGTATTATAGCAAGACATTATCATCAAGCACCACCTCCATATGATTCTTCCTTGCAATGAAACTTGAGTTTCCTTCCAAGAAATATTCTAATCTCAGTCCATTGAAGGTCATTCTCCCAACTATGAAGAGATCTTGCTTACATTGAACATGAAAATTTGAACCTCCTGAGAAACAACTTCGAAATTCTTTCTCTATTGTGAATCCTACTCTGATACCATGTATAAATATGGTGATACAATTACCATTTCTCAAGAAATATTAATCTAAATTAAGAGACACAATTCTACTCTATTGATCAGCACAATTCAATGCAAAATTTAGAACAACAATGTCAGACATGCAATAGGAAATAACACACATGCACATTATTTTTTCTGGAGGAACCCAACTGGGAGAAACCCCTCAATCCTCTTGGTTTTAATGATATGAATAAACATGTATGATAATTTCTATCCCATGTTGAGCATAACCTGCAATTCAATAACCTATCTCTATACTCAATGAGAAGCTTTGACCCAGACTTAGTCAATTTATGCCTATTCTTGAGCCCCTATTTCCTTACACAATTCCTAGAGAATTATCCCCCTTTTTTAGTAATTTTCCTCCAATTTATTGTGAAATTCCCAAGGTTTGGTCATCTGATTGCACGCAACACCTATGCACTTTAACTAGTTTACAATTTCTTGTTACACAACCTTGTAATCTCCACCATAGTCAGGAACTTCAATTCTCTGCATGGACTAGTTAATTTAGGTTGCTTGATGAGTTAAATGGATGATCAGTAATTTAGAATGTTGACCCTCTATACAACTGACGTTTCCACTAGTTCCTCCAATTGTTAGAACTAGTTTAACTGAACACAAATGTATATAACTAGGATGGATTACTAAAATTTAGAAATTGCATATTCTTAAAGGAACTCCAAACTCTCTAACTCGAATTTACTGAGCTAACTGAGTGATAAGATCTATGCCAGAGAAGTTAACTACATCCAAGTTATTTTTGATGTGGAAATTAGAATTTTCTCAATTTCAATAAGGAAAAGTCAGATTGAGACTTTCTTGCTACATTTCTCACCATCCTTGACAGAATAGGCTTATGTTATAGATAAAAACCTACGCAAGGCTATCAAAAACATGTCAACATGAGAATCCCTTTCATGTATTTAAAATCTTTTAACAATTAAAACAACCTAAACTAGTTCAATTCCCTCATCACATTGAGAGAACCTAAAGCAATAGTACTATCATAGTCAACTCTATCTATCTAATAGAATCCAACAACCATTTCAATGTACTCTACAATACTCCCATCAACTACAACCTTAGAATCATTCTTAACATCATCCTCTATCAAGCTATCATTCCTCTCCTCCTCTGGATAACTAGAAGGCTAACAGAAGGAAGAATTTATTTCAACATGACTAGTATATCTTATAGGAGGTTTACATTCCCTCACAAAAGATTTGTATGCTAATACCTACTCTCAAGCCTCCTGTGATGTCCAAGTGATCCATCTAAATATATTGTGTGTTGGGATAGAAGTTGAAAAAATATCCACCCTAGTCTCACCTCATTTCCCTTTGAATTTGACTTATCTCAAGTCTTTGAATCCATATATGGAACAATATTCTCCTCATTCTCCTAAATCACTAAGGGAAAATCCTACTAACTAGAAGATTTAACATTATATTCTAATCCAAACTTATGCAGAAATGCAATAAAATATAGAAATAAACATAAATGCATAGATGAAACAAGAACAACACTTTGTTTCATTAATATCAAATATTGAAGAATGCTTACAGAAAAAATGGAAAATAAACTATCTCGCACGATGGTAGCTTATCTCTGAGAAGATATGTGGCGGCTACATGCCTCTGAAATTCCTTCCAATGAGACTCAAGGACCTTTTTATTATTGAACAACATGAAAAAACCCTAAACAACTACAAATCTGACCCCATTAGATTAAACAACAAGTATTTGTTGGCCCCGTTGGGTTTAGTTGGGAAGCCAACTTCTCGGGGCCGTAACATGGTCATATTATCTCTATTTGGCGTGTACAATATATCATCGGAAAGGTATCTCTGTGTACTATAATATTTTACATTAGACCATAGGCCACTTCCTACCACTATAGGCCTAATGTGGACATGAAATGAAAGCCGTTAAGGGATCAAAACTGCTCTGGAAGTTCAGGACCCGAGAAACTGTGAAAAACAGTAAATGCTACTATAAACAAGGGAAGTGATGAAACCGAGGAGAGGTATAGGTGTAATAGGTGGGTGGCCACAAATATCCACCTAGATCATTTCTCCCCCGTTAGGAAGCAATGGTCCCCATTGCGTGCAAAGCCTCCATGAGGTCGGGAAATTTATGTTTATCCTGGTCCCTTGTGAGCCACTTGCCCTGGTGAAGGAGTTGACCTGCTTTCAAAACTCGATATAGGTGGATCCTCCACTGACAGTTTTTTTTTATCTATGTGTCCATGATTCGAATAGTTGTGGCTTGCCCCATGCAATGTGAGTTTAAATATTTTTTTTTGAGCTATTTTGCAATGTTGGATGTGTCCAGTAATGGTGGAATGTAGGGCCGAAGGTGGTCCACATTAAACACTGGGTGCAGAAAAAGGAATCGTTAAATAGTGGGCTCGAAGGAATTATCCCCTACAGCTTTGGTGATGGTTTATGGCCCATATCGAAGCGGGCGAAGCTTTTGGTGGGGTCCAACGAGGCGCTACTTCTCCAAATGCAGCCAAACTTTATCGCCTACCTAGAATTTATGTTGCACCTGATGTTGATCATGTCACTTCTTGCACTTAACATTATATTTGTCCATATTTCATAGGCCTTTTAGCGGATGTTATGAATGCAATCAATAAATTTTTTTGCCTTGTGAGCTTCGGAATCAACGTGAGCCAAATCTACCAGAGTGGCTGAAAATGGTATGGTCACATCAATGAGAGATATTGGTTATGGCTAATTGACCTATGGATACCCTAGTTATAGTTAGAGGCTTTCATCCAATGTGTGTGGATGCTTTGAGTTGTACATGTTTAGGATGTGTATGATCATCCTGTAGACGACATTTGTTTGGCCATCAGTTTTGGGGCGGAACATTGTGGATTTAGTGAGATTGGTCTCCAACATTGACTTGAGACTTGACTAAAATGTACTGAGGAACCTGTTATCCTGATCAGAGAAACTGGACTGTAGGATCCCAAATTTTACCCACACTTGTTCAAAGAACAAGTTAGCAGTGGTTTATGTTGTGATATTCTTCTTGCAGGCTACCATAATGGCCATCTTAGAGAATCTGTCGACCACCATAAAAAGGAAATTGTTTCCATGCTTCGTAGAAGGAACACCCAACATGTAATCCACGGATATGTTTTCCCAAGGACGAGTAGGGGTAGGCAGCGGAGTATATAGGCCTTTCTTTTTTATGCTTGGTTTGGAAATGGCACAAGCAGTGTAGGAGTTGATGTACTTCCTGACATCACGTCGAAGGTTTGGCCAATATAAATAATTTTTCAAAACTGCCACTCTTTTCTCAATTCTTAAACTTGCTGATATCCTATCGAAGGTTTCGAAAATATAAATACTTCTGCAAAACTATCATTGTTTTCTCGACCACGAAATTTCCAATGACCTGACTATAGTGTGCTTCCCAAATCATTTTGGCATGATCGCTTGAAGGAACACATAGGTTTCCCAGATGCATAAAAATGCATCATGGAGGTGAAAACTTAGAACTTTCTTACCTTCCAAGAGCGTTTGGTATGTGTTTCTGAATTTTGGATCACTTTTGTAGAGATGCGGCTAACCTGAAGTATCGTTCCCATAAGAGTTGAGGACATTGGTTAGGACTACTATCAGCGGTCGATTGAGGAATTATGCAATATTATTGGTGCTGCCCTTTTTTTACTTGATATTAAAATGGAATTTTTGGAGGTATGTGGACCATTTATAATGCCGATCATTCTGCAACTTCCCTTTTTTCTGTATGAACTGCATGGGTCTGTGACATGTGTGGATGACCATTTCCTTCCCCAAAATGTAACACTTCCATTTTAGGAAAGCTTGCACAATGGAATACATCTCTTTTTCATAGGTGGGATACTTTCGGACTATGCCTGAAAGTGTCTCACTATGATAGGCCACTAGATGCCCCTGCTGAGTAATAATTGTTCCAATAGCATAGTCAGAGCATTAGGGCAGTTTTGAGGTCTGAAATAGGCCTCCTAAAAAAATGTACAACGAAAATAAACTTTATGAGAACCAATAGGATCAAGATTATGATGTCAAACATGGGGGATGATTCACCATTTTTGGAGTAAAAAAGCAAAAAGATTAAAAAATAATAAAATAATAAAACTACTTTTTCAACTAGTATTTTCAAATTATCTCCCTAAGGGTTTACTCAAATTTCGGGCAGGAGTACTCGTTGGATGAAAAATTTAAGTCCTCATCCAAGGAGTACCCATGTTGCATACTTTTGATGGACCCTGCTATACGAAAAATCAGAAATACATGAAAAAACGTGATTGCAATAATGTTTTTCATGTATTTTTCATTTTTCGTGTAGAAGAGTCCATCAAAGTATGCAACATGGGTACTCCTTGGATGGGGAATTAAATTTTTCATCCAACGAGTATTCCTTCTCGAAATTTGAGTAAAACCTTAGGGAGATAAGTTCAAAATACAAGTTGAAAAAATAGTTTTTTCTTTTTTCCCTCTAAAATTTGATGATATTATCAAATCTTATTTTATAATTTCCACTATTATTTTATAATTTTCTTAGGATGCCCAGAACTCAAAATTCCCCTAATGGAATTTGTCTCAATCTCAAATCATTGCTACAATTCTGGTAATGTGAACACTAGTGCAAACATATGCAATGCTTCAACTCTGTGAATGCCTTCTATTGAGACTCAAACAAGAAAAATTTAACTTTCTGGGCCCCATCTGGTGACTTGAATCAAAGGAAAAGTGATATGAGAGAACCCCAACACAAACCTACGGTAGAAATTGGCAAGACCCAGAAAGCTACGAAGCTCTATTAGAGTAGTTGGAGTTGGCCAATCCCGAATGACTTGGATCTTGGCCAGGTCCACATGCACCCCTCGCTCATCAATGATGTATCCCAGGTATTGAACCTAGGTCATGAAAAAAGTGCATTTCTCTAAATTGGCACACAAATTATGTTTCCACAGTGTTTGGAGGAATTGTTGAATGTGGTGGAGGTGTGCTTCCTAGCTCTGGCTGAAGATCAAGATTTCATCCAAATAGACCACCATGAATGAGTTGCTAAATGGTTGCAATATTTCATCCATCAACCTCATGAAGTTTGTAGGAGAACCCATTAACCCGAAAGGCATGACTAGCCACTCAAACAGGTCATCCTTAGATTTGAAGGTAGTATTTCACACATCAAAGGGTTTGATTGGTACTTGATGATACACAAAATTGAAGTAAATCTTGCTGTAACATTGATCTTGTTTAGCATCTGATATTCAATATAGAGTCTCCAATTCCAATCCTTCTTCTACACCAATACGATAGGGCTCACACAGAGCGATGAAGACAATTGAATAAGAAATTTCTATGGTAATTCCTAAATCTTCCTCCTGATTTTGTTGTTCTCTAGAACATAGCACCAATAGATCGGTCCATTGTGTAGCATCGCACCTGGGGTCATATCAATGGATTTCTTGACCTAAAAATGTAGAGGTATTGCTACGGGTGAGGTGAAGATGTCCGCGTACTCCCCAATGATCTTGTCCATCTATTGTTGCACTGGGGAAGAGCCTTGTTTAGAGGTCATGGCCATGGTCTTCTTCTTTACTTGAGGGTATACCATTAGGAAAACAAATTTCTTGACTTTGGAAATGAGCTTACTGCATTTTTTTGCAGTGATCAAAGAGTTCGTGATAGGAGGTGCTACCTCTGGTATTATTAACAACTTATTTCCCAAAGTAACGATAACAACGTGAGGCCTAAACTCATATACAACATGTCACTTCCATAAATACGGTTGTCCTAATAAAACATCACAAACATAAAGAGGAGAAATTTCAGACAATACCTCATCTATGAAGGGCTTGATGTTGTAGGGAAGGCGACAGTGCTAGGTGACGTGGAGATATCGTCCTTGGTGAAGCCACCCGATGGTGTATGACTGTGGGCGTGTTGTGGTCAATAGGCCTAGCAGCTTCAAAAAAATTTCTGAAATGAGTTTCTTCTGGCTCCCGTTATTGATAATGTACTCCAATGAGGAACCCTTCAGCCACATCTAATAATGGAAGAGGCACTACCCCTCCTCTGGATCTTCAGGTTCCTCATTATTTGTCTTGGCGGTGGCAACAGTGGTGGTGGGATCCGTATGGATAATCTGATTCCCTTTCCCATTCCCCTTGTCAGGACCTAACTCAAAGTCGAAACATGCATCTGATTCAGAAGCCTTTAGCTTGGCCACCAGTGAGTGCTTGGCCTGACACTCGTGTTGTGAGTGGAGCTCTTATGGAACACACACCACTTTCCCATGTCCTTATTGGGATTCATGGTGTTATTCTTTGCTTACGGCTTTGGTGGGTTGTCCTGGACCGCCCCTCCTTGTCTTTGTCCTTTGTTTTGTAGTTTCGGGGTACCTTTCTATTTCTTCTTATTCGCAAATCCAAAGTCTCGCTTATTCTCTTTGAATTTCTGCTCAATATTGGCAGCATACTGGTATGTTGCACCATTCGAGGAGATGTCGAGGAACTATATTTCCTCTTAAATTATATGTGTAGAAAATTGTGGTTCTTCAACACCAAATGTTTCTCTAAATATTTGATACCCAACTTTGTGCACCGGGTATGGAACAAATTCGTCAGCTCATGCGCATCTAGATCCCTTTGCTATAACAATGTAATCCATTATATGTACCTGCCCTCCTAGCTCTCCATGGGATAATATTGTTCCTTGATGGCATCTCAGAAAGAATTCCATGTGGGTGCAACCGAGAACAAAGAGGGTTCCCTCTCATCCTTTTTCTCACAGTAGGTTTCCCACAAGTCCTTGACACGGGGAGGGGATTTGAGGAGTGAAAAAGTAATATTTTCCAAATTGGAAAAGGAATGAACCAGGAAATATCCTTCTAATAGATTCAACCATATATCTATGACATCTGCATCTATTTATCCCTAAAATATGGGAATGTCAAAGTTTACTTGTACCTTAAAAGGAGTGGTGCCTCCAGAGTGGCTACTGGATGAATATGTGCCACTGGTGGGTAGTCGTTGAAGGATATAGGCAAATTCATCCATCATCACATTCATTTATTTCTCAAGGGCCTCCTCAACCAATATTTTGATAGGATCTCTTGCACCCTCGTCTTTATTTTCTTCCGCCATGGGAGGCCATTGGGTTTTGCGAGGCTAATGTTGCAAAGGTTCAACCAAAATGAGCGCTAACTCCTTATACACCGACCTCTTTGGGCACATGCAAAAGAAATATCGTGAAAGATTAGACCCACTCTGATACCATTGATCCATACTTATGCAACAACACAATAAAATACGGAAATAAACATAAAATTAGAGATGTAGCAATAATAACACTTCATTTCATTAATATCAAATATTGAAGAATGATTACTGATAGAATGGGAAATGAACTAGCTTAAGCGATGGTAGCTTATCTCTAAGAAGAGATATGACAACTACATGCCTCTAAAATACCTTCCAATGAGGCTCACGAGAATTTTTATTATTGAACAACATGAGAAAACCCTAAAAAACCAAAACACTAACCCCAGGAGATGAAACACCAAGTGTTTGTGGGCTCCGTTAGGGTTAGTTGGGTAGCCAACATCCCAGGGTCGTAAATTGGTCATATTATCTCTATTTGGCGCATACAATATATCATCTGAAATATATCTCTGAGGACTACAGGATATTTTGTAAGCCTGTAAGCCCCTACCTATTGCTATGGGCCTGCTTCGGACCTCAAAATGACATCATTTAGGGGTTCAAAACTAATACGGAAGTTCAAGACCCGAAAAAATGCTAAAAATAGTAAATGCCGCTATAAACAAGGGAACTGATGAAATCGACAGGAGGTCTAGGTGGAATAGGTTGGTGGCAACCAATATCCACCTCAATCATCGTCAAATATTAGAAGATTTAATTTTATCATTAAATATTACATCTCTACTCGCCACAATCTCCCATTTTATTGGAATTTTGATCATGTAAGTCGTAGAAGTATAATTTTATCCATCAACACAAGATGCTACGATGCTTATAATTTATTTTGAACTGATCCCCATGACATCTTACAATGCATGTGCCTCCTAAAAGCTAAAATTCTCTTCAAACCTTCTATTAGAATGTACAGGTACCACTAGATCAACAAGTAATCTATAAACATCACCTTCTATGACCCCTCTAGCCAAATTCCTTAGACTAGCTAGACTACAATCACACATGGTTCACAACTATCCCTTGAAAAAATTTATATGTCAATGTATACATGTCATTCAGGACACTCAAATAATATCATTCTTCAAAATAGGAACAAATGGAAGATCACCTAGCTTAAGAAAATCACTTAAAGGAATCTAAAATGAAATGAAACCAGATCCTTTCACATTTTTATGTTATGGACACACAATGTTGAAGGATATATAAAAAGGAAAGAAGTGTGATTTGGGACATATTGGGACAATCATGGATAATTAGAAACTTCAGAAATATTAGATTTAGATTATGAATTCAAGTAGTAAGACATGTGAAAGACACTAACGGTAAGGTTGCTTGGAAGAGACAGTGTGGTATCTGGATTCTATAATATAATGTGTTGAATCATATGTATATGTGCACATGTTATGTGTATGTGGTATTGTGTACGTGTTTTTTTGTAATGAAATATATCCTAACAACCATCTAAGTTGGCACTAAATTTTCCTTCACCATCCACATCTACTTTCTATAATGTGATCTCTCATTCATCCAAATAAATTCAGTAAATGTTTAAGCTTCAGTATATATCTTGTGTTTCTGACATTTTCTCTAATAACATATCCCTAGTAGAGTAAATTTATAATGAAAGATAACTAGTGAGTCCAATAGTTGTTTTGATGGATACTACATTGATAGAATTTGAGATTTGATGGCGTTTTTTTTTACACCTTGGAATTGTCCTCCCTAAAAGGAATTCCAAGAAACTAATCTTTAAATAATGACTCATCTATTAAAGCAAGTCTCACTCCAAATGGTATTATAGTTTTTGTTACATGTTTAATATGTTATATGAAACTATTTTGATGATTTGCATTAATGACAATTAACTTTATAAAAGTGTGAATCATTTATAATCAATGGATCAAATCATTATAGCTGAAATTAATGATGATGATCATTGTGAAAATATTTTATCAGCATGTGTTTATTATATCAATTTCCATAAGAACATTGTGAGCTCTTTTACCATTCTATAAATCATATATGATTTTGAATATGGCTTGAAAATAATAAACTAAAACTCTCCCTTAAAATTGGAAAATTAACAAATAATTATCTCTTTCCCTTAAATGGATTATGTTGATTAGTATGTCTATTCTAGAATAGGGCTTCTAGAATTTTAATTTAGTTGGATGGAAAATATTTAACCTCTATGAAATATATTTTTATTAGTTTTCAAAATAGAGTGGTCAAATTTGTCTCTAAGGTAGTTATGACTTTTTTTCCTTTCAAATTAATTTAAAAAATGTTATAGTCATGAGGTGTATATCAATCAGTTTGAGTGGGTTGGGTTTGAGTGGGTTCTAATCCCCACTTGGTATTAGGTTCAACAAAATTTGGGGGAATCCAGTTATCTCATATTCATAGGATCCCACTATCATCCAATAGATTTTTTAAGCTTAGTTACAAAAAAATTAGAAAAGGGTTATAACATTAAAACAAACTAAATAAAATCGAAAACAAAGAAAAATGAAACAAAATAAATAAAATTGAAAAAGATAGAAAATTAAATTAAAATAAATAGATATAAAATGTTTGCATTGCGAAATGACTTATGGTTTTTACGTATGTGGTATTCATAATCTATGCTATTGACCCATGATACTGTAATAAAACCTATTTACACGTTTAAAAACTCCATGATAAGTATGGGTGAATATCCATGGTTAATAATATTGTTACATATTTTTTTAAATGTATATATGGTTCACTCTTATATTGTTTTCTTTTATAAGTATTAATGATCATAATAATTTAAAATAAAGGTATAATTTACTTAATTTTTATTATTTGTCTTTTTAGAGCTTGGCAATGTGAGATGTATCATGAAGCAAGTATTTTGACACCTATCACAGATCTATGCCTATGGGCATTTATCAATTTCTTAATTTATATAGATTTTCTAATTATATACATAATAAGTTTGACTCATATAAATTCATTTTTCATTTTATAAAAAGATTACATAAAGGATTGAATTTGAGCCTAGAAGTAGGAAAACTTGAAAATTGACTTATGTTTTCACTATTAAAATACCTATCACAGATCTACGCCTATAGACATTTATCAATGGTTTAATTTATATACATGATAAGCTTGAATCATATAAATTCATTTTTCATTTTATGAAAAGATTGCATGAACGATTGAATTTGAGCCAAGAAGTAGGAAAACTTGAAAATTGACTTATGTCTTCACTATTATTTCCCCGACCTGACCAACTAACCTCACGCGAAGAGAGTGCTAGAAATAATAGAGAATATCGTTTTTCCCTGCCACTTATTTTCACTATTATTTCCCCTACACCTGCCCCTTGCCCCTTTCCTGTGATGGCTAGGGAAATAATATAGAAAACATGAAAACAACCTTGTATATGACATTGGTGTCAGTGAAATGATATAGAAAACATTAAAAATACTTAAATGTGTGTATGAGTGTGGATGAGGGCATGACAGGGGAAATAATGTAGAGAACATAAAAACATTTTTTTTTCTCCATTATTCCCATTACCCAATATGATGTTAGGGGATAAAGGAAAATAAAATATAAAACCTAAAAACCAGAGAAGGGTTGGTTAAAATAAAAGAAAAACATAAAATTCTCTTCACTACTATGAAGGTGGGGTAGAGGAAATAAAAGAGAATCCATAAAGGTTAATTCTTTTTTTTAATTATTTAGTTCGCAGTCAGCTATATTTTCTACAATATTCCTCCTTAAAAATACCCACTCTAAAATATGAAGGTTGAGATAAGAGAATCATATATAAATCATAAAAAAAATCCACTAAATACAAAGATGGAAAATAATATAGAATCATATATATCTATAATCTTGGTCATCCTCAAAAATTAATAAGATAACTTAAAAAAAAATAAAAGCATATTAAAAAAAACATAACATTTTAAATTTTTTTTTTTTTTATATCAGGAGGGAAACCAGTAACGAGAACCAGACAATCATATAAGATCACATCGTGCTGATGCCAATGAAAACCCTCCTGGCTGGCAACCCTCCTGGCTGGCATCATCTCCCGCTGACAATACACAACAACGTTCATAGGCTTATGCCTTACGGGCACCCACTGGGTTTGAACCGGTGACCTTTACAAAGGAGTGCCTTAACACAACACTCAATCACCAACAAGCCGCCACCCACCAACAAGCCGCCACCCAGTGGGTTAAATATTTTTCATATTATGTGTGCCAAATTTTTATATTATTTTTCTTACTTTTATATTTTGGATTTATTAAATAAAAAAATTAAAAAAAAATCAATATCTTTATGTTTTCTATATTATTTCATTTACAAGTAAAATAAAAATGTGGAAAATAAATAAAATAATATATAAACAAACATTTTTATTTTATTTTATTTTTACATTTTCTCTCCCACAATATCAATATTAGAACTCTAAAGAGAGAAAAAAATGATATAAAACAACATATATATATAATTTTTATAGTTTTTTTTATATTTATGTAGCTTTTTACATTTTTATATTATTTTTTCCAACTTCACATTTCAAATTTATTAATTATGAAATAATAAATAAAACATAAAAATACTCACCAAATATGAGCATGGGGTAGGGCAAATACTATGCAAATATAAAAATGTTTAAATATTTTGATGAGAGTGAATAAGGATAGGGGAAATAATAGAGAAAACCTAAAAATAAGAAATAGATGTGGTAAAAATAATAGAAAAAACATAAAATCCTTTCTACTTGAATAAGAGTGAAAGGTTGAAAAAATAATAGAGAAAACATAAAAAGTCAAACACTTTGTTTATATTTTCTGTATAGTTTCTTTAATACCCATCTTTTATTTTCTCTATTATTTCTCCTAAAAAACACTTTGAAATATGAAAATCTACTTGAAAACATCCACAAACTGAAAATATCCAACACAATATAAAATCAAATTTTATTTTTAAAATTTTCTGTATTATCTCCCTTCACACATCAATATCAAAACTCCTATTAAGAAAATACATAAATATATATCTCCATATCATTTGTGCCAACTTTTTATATTGTTTTTTCTGTACCTGTATTTCCCATTTATTTAAATCTGAACATCCTTCACGCAAAGTTAAATTTATCGTTGTTGGAGATGCCTTCGATGCAAATGGAGTGTTCGGAAGACATATGGTAGAAATTTACAAGCCCTCCCTAAAGAGATGGAATATCGGGGGATACTTTCCGGGGGAATTAAGACTGAGACCATTCTCTGAGGTTGTTTTCTACACTTACACCTACCACCAAAGAGACATCGAGTGTTTCACCAATGAATTTTCCATGGAATTGTTACACAGTAGTGGGAGATCACGTGTGTTTTGTACCCCAGTTGGTCATATCATCACCAGTGGTAAAGGTAGTGGTCTCCAATTTAATCAATCACACTTGGGATTGACTTCCCTGATGTCCCAAAAGTTATTTCTGTAACGGTCACGACTTACAGTAAATTACACAAAACTGTAGCCTTTGAACCAAGCCCACACATAGAAGTCAAGTAAAACAGTTTATTTCAAATAAGAGTGGTATAGTAACTAAATCTTTTAATTTAAGTCATTCCATAAAATATTAAAAATACTATTTGTTATTGAAATTTAATGCATATTTTCAATCTCATTTTATGAAATAAACATTTATTATTTATAATTAACTTTCAAAATTAACTCTTTCGTAGAAATTTAAATCTAAAATAAAATGAAAATTTTCTATTTTCTATTTTTTTTTTCAATCCTAAAGTTTCTGTTATATTATCAAGAAAACACAAAATAAAAAATGTTTCTGAATGGCTTCCCGAGCTTCACTAGGAATGGATCTGTTAGCTAGAAGAGCAAGAGTATACAAAAATATCAAACAACTTGTGAGTATCATTTCAAAGTGGTGACTAAGGAGGGTGTAAATGAGGAAAAACAAATAGACCTAATCTCTCATGCATATGGAACTCTATGTGCTAAAATTTTGTCTCCAATTGATGCAGGTGATCATTCATTGACACTCGCTCTAATGGATGTTGGTCAACTACTCCATAATCTCATTCTCATTGAACTTGATGACATCGATGTATGCCAGGAGCTCATTCCTATCCTCATATTTGTGCTCCCTAAGGATGTCCAGGTTGACCTCGATTCCTCTTAGTTTCTTTGTGATTGATTCCAATGTGAACCACACAGCTCAGGGACTGGTCGTGTTCCTGAGCGACCACCCTGGCATGTTCCACACCCCGAGAATCTACAGTCAACGAACAGTGGCTTCTTGCACGATATCCTACCCACCCTTACTGACCACCACCTCTATGCAGTGGGCCTCGCTAGCAAGGCATGGCAGAAGTCACACTATAATCCCAAACATGAAACACCAATATGACCAAAAACTCCACAAAGACACCACAATCACGAACACAGACAAGATAAACATGAACCAAACAAGGTGAGGGTAGAACCATGACGACACTATAGATTCTAAAGAACATAGGGGTGCCCATATTTTGGCTGACTGCAGGAAATTCACCCAATCAATAAAGAAGAACTTAGAAGGAGAATTACATACCCACCCCGCCCAATCGATTAGAGGCTACACTAAACCCTCCTAGGGCCACAAAATAAACCCGCTTAGGGCCATGTGCAATAAAGGGCTGAAATGAAGACACCCTAGACACTTGAGAAACATGAAGAGACAAAGCCCCAAGGCACAAAGGAATTTCCACTCAAAAGTTGTGAGTCACATTGCCACATCCCCAAACTAAAAATACCACAAAAAGAATCTAAAATATGCCCGACCCACATGGTTTGCTACAAACCATTCACCCGAAACCTCGAGCCTAGACAAACATGCAATTGCAACTACAAACACACCACCCTGAAAAAGAAATCCTCTAAACAAAAGCACAACCAAATAACAGTAGATACCTTAGAGCCACATAACACGAGGCCAAAAAAGGGTTTGCTATGTTGGTCGAAGCAAAAATTACCACTATTAAGCCAGATAACGAGAGGGAGGTCTCAAATACAAGTTGTATGGGCATTGTGATCCCCAATGAACCCCTTGAAAGTTAGCCAAGATACGAACTAATGCATTAAGAATTTCCTTTCCTCAACTCTGGCTTTTCAACTTCTAAAGTGTGCTCACGTGGCCACACTCATTCAAACCCACAACCCTACAACCACCATTCATCTCCCAAGCCTCATCAACCATCCCAATGTGCCTTAGGGACATTATAATGATAACCGTTGGGTTTAGAATGATTGATGGACGACCGTACTGTCCCATAGTACGAGTCATTACTCAGAGCATGCCCGCTGTGTGCCAAGGGGAGAAAGCCACGAAGCAAGTTGGCCCATTGTTTGTCCACCCCATTGAGGGTGATAGTTTCGATTTTACTACTAAATATAGGAAGAGTCTTTCGTTCGACCAATCGGGAGCTTATGTGACAGCTCCCGATCTGCTCTCTCCGGCGACCCTGCAGCTTTCCCGGTAAGAGGTGGACCTCGCCCAAGGGACTCCAAACAGGATCTGTTTCCTCCGTTTCTGTTGGTATCGTTATCCATGGTCATACATACATGGTATCATAGATTGTCGATGTCTTTGCTTAACTTTCTAATTGTCGTGATATGATCCACGTCACCATCCGCGGCCACCATCCTACTGAGACAATGCAGACAATTAAAACATGGATCCGGGCCATTTCAAATTTAAATTTTGAATTTTAAATTTTCAAGATGCCGCGCAAAGCTACATGAATATTGGGGAGGCGGGCTTTCTATCGCCTGGATTTCTATCAGAATATTGGGGAGGCGGGATTTCTATGGCCTAGATTTCTATCAGACATAGCGCCCCTATTTCAATGGCTCCGTTGTTTGAAGTATACATATCCTCGCCTTGCTTTCCCTCTTGAATACCGATGGAGAGCCTAACTGTTTTAGAAGTGGCCAGGTTCAGGTTTGATAACACTGCATGAATCTTAGGTATGTTTATTTGTCTTTTTCAAATTAGATTTCATTTTCTGGAATAAAAAGTATGTTTATTTGTCTGTTTCAAATTTGATTTCATTTTTTGGATGAAAATAATTATTTACGTCTTTCTTTCTATATCTGAAACTCAAATATTTCAGGGTTCTCTTAAATTTCGAGGACTAACACTCTGCGCTTCGTCTTTTCAAAATTTCTCAAGTCCGCAAGGTAGCTGAAGCACCTTGAAATGACTGTCATATACGATCGTGAACGTGGAGAATCTCAAAGCTGAAAAAAAAAAATCCATTTAAGTTGCTTGAAATACTCGCATTTAGTCTTCGATCGTAATTCTTTCTGGGATTTTTATAACTCCCTGGAAAATGGAAATTCCAAACTTTATATTCACCCACCGTGTAAAGTCTTTGCTGGGATTTTTATAACTCCCTGGAAAAATGGAAGCTCCAAACTTTATATTCGCCCACCCACCGTGTAAAATCTTTGCTGGGTTTTTTATAACTCCCTGAAAAATGGAAATTCCAAACTTTCTATTCACCCACCGTGTAATGTCGTTGCACTTAACTTTTGCATTGGGGAACTGCGTGGTGTTCTTATGGTGTTTTATTTAGCATCATCCATAATTATAGTTCAACAATGGTTATGAGTGGTCTTTGCACTTCTTCTTTTCTTATGGGAGAATTATGTGGTGTTATGTTCGATTATGTGAATTTTGAGGATGGGAAGTACCACTCTCATGCAACTTTCTTGAGGTAGAATAACCACGCTGCATATAAGTGGAATAACCATAATACCATACTTGTAAATCATGGGTGGATTATATGTTAGTAATTTTCATAAAGAAAAATATTTTACATATTTATTATTCTTTATAATTTTATATATCTTTTATTTTTATAATATTACCACTTTAAAAAAAGATATATATAATATTTTGATTAACATATTTATTTATTTAGATTTAATCTTTAAAGTTTTTTTTTTTTTTTTGAGTTTTTTTCTTCTATACTTATATTTCTTAGTGGTAATTAAAATCAAATTTCAAAATTTATATTTAAAATTTAAATAAAAAGATAACTATAAAATATTTTTAATGATTTTTTTTAATAAATTATTTGAGTAATTTTGAAAAATCAAAGTTCTCTATAAATAACTTTTATAGAGATTTTTTTGAAATTATAAATGGGTATGTTGAATATTTTTTTTTTTTTAAGTATTAAGTTTAAATAAGGCTAATAAATTGAACATAATGTCAATGCATACATGTAGTCCACCACATAATTGAAAAAAGTTGTTCCTCCAAAATATTCTTTTTATTTAGTAATACTAGTGTGTTAATAAAATATGCACATTTTATAATAATGCTCATGCATTATAGTGATTGGAAACAGGCATACAAACATGAGGGTTACCTCATGGATTCCAATCATGTGGGTCAAATTAAATTCCATTTCCATAAAGAAAATAAAGAAAATGGACTAGGAGTAGAGATGTTTTCTTCATATTTTTTCATCTCATTTTCCTCCACATGTCATTGTGGGATTTGAGGACACTTGAAGGATTGCTACACCATGTTTGAATGAAAGTATCAAGTTGTGGATTTTATTTATTTGGTTTATTAAAATTTTCTCTTTCATTTTACATATTCATATTAAGAAATGTTTATGTTTATGTTAAGTCAAGTAAGATTTTATTTATTTGGTTTATTAAAATTTTCTCCTTCATTTTACATAATCATGTTAAGAAATATTTATGTTAAGTTAAGTAAAATTAAATTAAAGCATACATTGTAAATAATTTAGATTGCTTTGGAATAGGTCGGAAATATAATAGATATGAACCAAATCAATTTAAATAATTAAAATGTGAAATATGTTAAAAACATTATATATAATAAATATAAATGAAATTTATCTAACTATTTAGCTTTATTCATTTCTATCACATTTCAAAATTTAGAAACTACAATCAAATTTCAAAGTTTCAAACCTACAATTAATTGAGTTTAAATAAGCTTGATAGCATTACAAAAGAGTGAAAAATTCTAGAACTATTTTATTGACTTTGAGTTGTAATTATTTAATAATATGTTTATGTTGTAATTATCCTTTTTAAATAATGGTACAATAATACTTCACTATACAATTCACTTCCTACAACTCAAAATGTTAAAGTCACTTGAATTAATGAAAGGAGTTTAATTTTCTAGTATATTCAATCTTAAAATAACATTATGATTTTAATTAATTCCAAAAATTTACAAATATGTGGGAGGAAACTATATACTTATTTAAATAATAAATTAATTTTGATTTTAGTTGTGAAATAATGTATATATACTTTAAGTAAATTATATTTCTAAATCAAGTAATTTATTTGTAATTTTATAATTGAAATAAATATATTAGCTTTAGGGGAATATATGATTTATTATATTATTATAAGTTTATGCATGTAATATAAAGTGAAATAAAGAAAAATTAGTACTTCAATCCTCTTTAAGAGGTGGTTAGGGTTTATCTAATAACTCCAACATGAAATGACTTATTCGGAAATATATAAGTTGCCTCTCCTTGATCACTTTAAAAGCTCCTTTCTATTTGGTGGGATAATCACATGTCATCAGAACACATGGGGAGCACTAGATTACCCAATTCCAAACAATCTCCCCCCACTCCCCCCCCCACCCCCCACACTAATCGGGGGTGTTTCAAACTCAAGACCTTTAGCTTTGATACCACTTGTTGAGACCATGATTATTGTTAGACCAAAACCTGTAGGTGTTAGTAAATGAACGTATCACCAAAGTTAATAGATCCTAAATAGGTGGTTAACTTACATGTCACTAAACACACGTTGAGCATTGGATTATCCAATTCCTAACACTATTATCAATTTGGCTCCTTTGTCCTTGTAGATCAATTCCTTAATCATGGCAACCTTGCCTCCCTCTAGTCACAAGTCTTTGTAATCCCTTGTATTACAATAAGAGGGATTATAGTTTAACTCTATAGTATAAACTATAAACTATAATTAAAAATGATAATTATGATGGCAGTTTTCATTATTTGATAGCTTATAAAAATAATTAACGAAATCTTATAAGTTTTGCATAGTAAATTTGTTACCCTCTTGTTGTAATATAAGGGATTATGACCTTCCATGCAAATGATAATTTTAATGATCCCTGGGTGGATCAAAACATCCTCTCACCCCGACGTGGGTGGAGCTCAGAGGGATTGGGAGCAATGGTAAAACCCTAAGAATGGCGGCTTCATACAGGGTTTGCAGGTCGTACACAGGGACCTGTGAAGGCACATGCGGAGACCCAGAGATAGACACCAGGTGATTTGTGTCAGGTTCCAGAGTGCAGTTGGCAATGCAGGTGGTGGACACGCGAGGTACAAGCGTCATCGAAGCGATCGAGGGTAAACAAGGTTAGTAATGGATTTACCTTGCCAAAACCCCAAATTTTCTCCTCGACGTCGTTTTGAGAATAGGATTTATGTGCATCTGCGGTCTCTACGCTATCGCAGTTTAGGGTTAAGGTTGGGCAATTGTCTTAGCTATGGTTTTCGACAATGATCACGTGGACGTTGAGCCGGCGCCGGAGGACTTGCTTACCTGTTGGGGGCATGAGGTTTCATAGACGAAATTGGATTTTTTTTTTCCTGTCATAGAAAAAGCCGAACCAAAACGATCAGACTCCAGAGGACTGAGAAGTCTCACAAATAGAGCCGCACTGTTAGAGGAAAGCCTACAAAGCACATTCAACTGCATTTGGAAGTCAGAAGGAGCTAGAGGGGGAACTTCAGCGGCTGAGCCAAGGATTTACAGTGGAGGCGAGATTTATGTCGCTAGCCTCCAAGCTCAGCTTTTCTCTACAGCTCTAGGTATTCCCTCTCATCCAATTTTCATGGGAGGGCTAGAAGATATTGTGGCAAATATAGGATTTTCGAGATATGTGGGTTTAAAATCGTTGGGGGTGGAGAGATACATAGGGTTAGATCAGGACGGAGGTGGACCTAAGCCATAGCCTGGTGTGATAAGAAACAGATCTCAGGGGCAGGGTTTCTCTTTTCTGGAAAAATTCCTCATTTCACAAGGGAATGAGGAGGCCAGTACAGACCCTTTTCTAGCGGAAGGTGGTTGGGGTCCCTCGAGGGCACAGGAGTAGTATAGTGGAAATCGGGAAAGGCCATTAGAAGGGATGTTCCTTCAAGGGGGGCTGGTGTTTCCTCCAACAAAAAAGTGAGACTCACCCCAGAAGCTTCACAAGAACAGGGTACCAAACCTTCGGAAAGGGACCCTCCAATCCTTGAAGGTGAAAGGTAACCTATGTCGCTTGTAGCAGTCGCTACAGATGTTAGAGAAAGCCCAATTGAAGGTGCAGAAGGAGGATAAATTGGATCTCGCTGATCCAAGCGGAAGAAGAACAAAGCTATTAATAAGAAGGAGGAACGACCGTGCTGTGTGCTCGGAGTAGACATCACAATTGACGAAATGATGGAAGCTACTGAGACAATCCTTGTGGGAAGAGTCAGGGGAATAAAATACTTAGCAAAATTTATCTCTGAATGGACCAACATAGAATGGAAAGAAGCCCCTGGCAAGCTAGTGGAAATTCAAGCCCTAGCAAAGGGATGGTTCAGTGTGAAACTTGAGAAGAAAGAACATCTAGAATGGGTCTTGGCAAGAAATTGGTGTTTTGGAAAGAGGTTAGTCCTGCTTTGGAGATGGACTCCTCTATTTGATGCTCAACGGGAAAATATGGAGGAGTCCCGAGTGTGGGTAAAGCTCCCTGGATTGCCACTCCCTTTTTGGACGGACTATGCATTTAGATCCATCGGTAACACCTTGGGTCAGTTTATTGAAGTGGACTCTTATTTCAAGCTAACAAGGGACTTGAGTGTAGCCAGGATCTTGGTAAGCTTAAATCCCAGGGAAGGACTCGCTGATGAAATGTGTTTCAAATACAGAGATTATGAGTATATCCAGCTGCTAGATTATGAGCATTTTCACTTTCGGTGCCACAGGTGTCATAAATATGGACACCACGCAAAATACTACCCTCTTGGCCATCATCATAGAATGAAGCAAAAAAATGTGAATAGGGAGGCACACCCATCTATGGAAGCTGATGATAACGAGGATCATGAGCAAGAATTGATGGAAGAAATAGAAATTTTGGATACCACAATGGATGATTCGACGCTAGCTGGGAACGAGGAGTCTCTCCAAAGTCAGCAGGGCTCTGATCAGATTGAGCAGTCACCGAAAGTCTTGATACCTCCAAGAGATGAAGAGGCTGAAGCCGCACCTATAGAGGGTATGCCTTCTGACTCCCGTCCTCCTTCTATTTCTTTCAAATGTACTTCTTTTATTGATATTTCTCAGCCTGGTCCCTCCCGGAAAAATGACATGGAATATATTAAAATGCATGAAATCATTGAGTCTCTTGATAGTATTATCACTTCTCTCCCCTCCCCTTCCATGCTCCCTCCGAGTAGTAGTGTTCCTGAGCCAGAGTCTCCCCTATCGAGCTCTCTCGTTTTTCCTCCTTACAATCTCAGATCCCTCGTGAACAAACCTTGGATCAGTAAATCCATTGGAGGACTGGAAAGAAACCCAGCGTATGTTGGACTAAAATTTTTCACTCTTTTGTAATGCTATCAAGCTTATTTAAACTCAATTAATTGTAGGTTTGAAATTTTGAAATTTGATTGTAGTTTCTAAATTTTGAAATGTGATAGAAATGAATAAAGTTAAATAGTTAGATAAATTTCATTTATATTTATTATGTATAATATTTTTAACATATTTCACATTTTAATTATTTAAATTGATTTGGTTCACATCTATTATATTTCCAATCTATTCCAAAGCAATCTAAATTATTTACAATGCATGCTTTAATTTAATTTTACTTAACTTAACATAAATATTTCTTAACATGATTATGTAAAATGAAGGAGAAAATTTTAATAAACCAAATAAATAAAATCTTACTTGACTTAACATAAACATAAACATTTCTTAACATGAATATGTAAAATGAAAGAGACTTTTAATAAACCAAATAAATAAAATCCACAACTTGGTACTTTCATTCAAACATGGTGTAGCAATCCTTCAAGTTTCCTCAAATCCCACAATGACATGTTGTGGAGGAAAATGAGATGAAACAATATGAAGAAAACATCTCTACTCCTAGTCCATTTTCTTTATTTTCTTTATGGCAATGGAATTTAATTTGACCCACATGATTGGAATCCATGAGGTAACCCTCATATTTGTATGCATGTTTCCAATCAGTATAATTCACATAATATGTGCATGTTTTACACGGTGGGTGAATATAAAGTTTGGAATTTCCATTTTTCAGGGAATTATAAAAATCCCAGCAAAGATTTTACACGGTGAGTGGGCGAATATAAAGTTTGGAGCTTCCATTTTTCAGGGAGTTATAAAAATCCCAGCAAAGACTTTACACGGTGGGTGAATATAAAGTTTGGAATTTCCATTTTCCAGGGAGTTATAAAAATCCCAGAAATAATTACGATCGAAGACTAAATGCGAGTATTTCAAGCAGCTTAAATGGATTTTTTTTTCACCTTTGAGATTCTCCACGTTCACGATCGTATATGGCAATCCTTTCAAGGTGCCTTAGCTACCTTGCGGACTTGAGAAATTTTGAAAAGACGAAGCGCAGAGTGTTAGTCCTCGAAATTTAAGAGAACCCTGAAATATTTGAGTTTCAGATATAGAAAGAAAGACGTAAATAATTACTTTTTATTGCAGAAAATGAAATCTAATTTTAAAAATACAAATAAACATACCTAAGATTCATGCAGTGTTATGAAACCTGAACCTGGCCACTTCTAAAATAGTTAGGCTCTCCATCGGTATTCAAGAGGGAAAGCAAGGCGAGGATATGTATACTTGAAACAGCGGAGCCATTGAAATAGGGGCGCTATGTCTGATAGAAATCCAAGCCATAGAAACCTCGCCTCCCCAATATTCTAATAGAAATCCAGGTGATAGAAAGCCCGCCTCACCAATATTCATGTAGCTTTGCGAGGCATCTTGAAAATTTAAAATTCAAAATTTAAATTTGAAATGCCCCGGATCCATGTTTTAATTGTCTGCATTGTTTCCGTAGGATGGTGGCCGCGGATGGTGAAGTGGACCATATCGCGACAATCAGAAAGTTAAGCAAAGACATCACAATCTATGATACCATGTATGTATGACCATGAATAACGATACCAACGGAAACAGAGGAAATGAATACTATTTGGAGTCACTTGGGTGAGGTCCACTTCTTACTGGGAAGGCTGCAGGGTCACCAGAGAGAGCAGATAGGGAGCTGTCACATCAGCTCCCGACATCAGCTCCTGATTCATCGAACGAAAGACTCCTCCCTCAATATAAACTAAATTTCAAATGAAAATATGAAGTTTCTTATTTAAAAAATATTATATTATAAAAACAAGAATAAAATAATAATATATTATATTGAATATCTCGACATATGAAGGAAATATATACAGGAACATGTGTGTATATATATATTTGGAACGTGTGTGTTTGAGTATATATATATATATATATATATATATATATTCTAAATTAAAAGTAAAAATAATTGGTTTTAGTTTGTTTCTTTTTTAAGATTAATTTTTGGTTTGAGTGATTTTAATGTTGTATTAATTATTTATTTTTTGTTTTTTACCTATGAGATGTAGTTATCAATACTTTTGAAAGATTTAATTTAATTTCTATATTTATAGTAAAAGAGTTCCTTCCCAATTGTAACTCCACTCCATTAAACAATATTTTATCTCTCACTTATAATTTCTAATATTTATATCTTTTCATAAAGTTCAAATCTAAATTTAAATGAATATTTCTTTTATTTTATTAATAAATTTAAATCAATTTAAACAAAATAATAATATCCATTTTTTATCTAAAACTTATTATATCATTAAAAAAATCTTTCGCCATTAATTTTATGATATTGATCCCTTCCAATAAAATTTAAAACTAAATTTAAATACATATTTTTTTTTATTTCATTAATAATTATAAACTAAATTTAAAAAAAATAATATTCATTTCTTATCTAAAAATCATTATATCACTTAAAATATAAAAATAAAGTATTAAAATAAATGTTTATATCTCCTGTATTAAAAAATAATAGCAATTATATATATATATATATATATATAAACAAATTTCATTGAGTATTCATTAAATATAAAGAATTTAAATGGAGGTTATTTGAGATAACAAATTTTCCTTCTTCATTGAACTTTTTCTTAAGGGATTTAGAAAGCTATTTAGGTTCGTTGACTTATAATCTCAACATTGATAAAATTATTACCATTTTACTACTACCCTTTCCAATATCATTAGAAAAATCTCTAATGAGACTTTGTATAAGGATAATAATAGAGCTTTCAATACTTGGTATGAAAAGGACTGGAAAATTGTGAGGAAAGAGATCAAAGACACTCTTAATGAAATTAAGCTCTGGAATATAAATTTCTCATGAAAAGGAAGAAGAGGTCATATATTAATAAGAGGCAAGAGTATCTTCTCCACTTTTCTTAAGTTGCGCCCAAAAAGTTTTTGCGAAATATACTTATCCGTAAAACTAAAGATAATCATTCTATCCCCTTACAAAATTGGGAAAAATATCTTAAGAACTTTTATGGCTCTCTGGACACCATGAGAACCATCTTAAATATTCTTATTAAAGAAGATATAATTTCTCTGGAAGACGTTGAGATTAGGATTAATAAGTTCGCTAATGGGAAAGCTAAAGATATTGAAGGATACAAAGCTCAGATCTTTAAAATTATTGGAGGCTGGAAAGCTTATTATGAGCTTGAAAACAATTGTAAGTCGGTCGATCTTTGCATTTGGAGTAAAAAAAGGTTCCCCTTTGAGACTCTCGTGACTCATGTTGTCTTATACAGATGTGAAGATAGGGGTTGCAGTGTATCCAGAGAGGTGTGGAAAAATATTGAGATAATTCAAAAGTGATTTATAACCTACAACCTCAAGATCAAGGGAAATAATCCTTATCCTATCCTCTTGATCAAATTTGGTTTGTCCCCATTGAAAGTACGACTATATTTATATAGTTGATGCATAAGAAGAAGCTTTACAACATGGAATCTAAGAGTCTCCAAAATATTTATTCTAGCTTTAATCAAAACCTCCACCTTTGTCTCAAGCATGGGTGGCATAAGGATTCCCATTCTTGGCTCAACCATTGGGGGATAGTGTTAAAGATATTATTACCTCCAACTTTAAGGAAAATTTGTGGGATGATAAGGAGTTGGAGGGTAAAAGGAAAAAAAGGTACTATAAGGAGGTGATCAACCCCACCCTCGATAACCAGAATTAAATCTCCTAGTTGACCAACACTAAGAAAAAATGAACATCGTTAGGATAGGAAATAATTCTCATGAGATTCTAAGTGGAACTGGGCCATGGTCTACTTCCAAGATTCCATGCAAATTCCAAGATTCCATGAGATGATAGAATTTGATTTGCTATACTAAGAGGGTGGAAGATGAAAAACACTTTCTTTTAGATTTCCCTGCTCTTACTCACATTCACTCTCAATTCCCTAACATCTTTCATACCTCCAATATTCTTGACTTATCAAGTTATCTCAACTATAACTATTTTGGAGCTCTTCATTCCCTTCTTGTTGATCATATAAACAAGATTAAGAATATCAATTAGATTATTTTTCTTTCTTTGAGGTCCAATAGATATTTTTTTTACTTTAAAATTTGAGAAAATGTTAACACCTAAAAATATTAGAATTTTCTAAAAACTTTATTAATATATATATATATATAAAATCCAAAATTGTGATTGCAACTCAATAACAACTAACTATAAATAACAACTAACTATAAATTGGGACAATGAATCAAAAAATATTTTTTACAATTTTATCTGGAATTTAAAAACAAATATAATTTATTTAATTACACCAATAAATGCACCAATTTCAACTCACGGTTGATGTAGACTTGACTTGTGGAATTTCATTTTTTTTAATGGACGAACAAAATTCAATATTCACAGAATATTATTAGTCTGGTTAGCACATCTACTACTTTGATTTATGGGACCACTTTCCTCTTGAGCGTTATCTATATATATATATGATTTTTAAAGGCGGGCGATCACGACATGGCGTGTGAGGGGAATTGAAATTATTACACAAATCGTTCGCGACATGGCGTTTGGGGTAATTTAAACTATTACACAAATCATTTCCACAAGGCGGTTGATCGTATATTCCTTGAAGCTAATGTGTTTTGATCGTGTCTGCTTGCATGTCTGTAGTTCCATGTTTGTGGGTTCGGTTCATGGTCCTTCGATAGTACCTGTCTTAACGAACCTTTTCAATGGATTCTCGACCTCTATTGTTCGAGCGCTTTATATTAGTTTAACCACCTGAGTTATGGTAAATAAATAAAACCTTTTTGTATGGTAAATAAATAAAAATAAAAATAAATCTCAGGTATAGTAAATAAATAAACAAAATTTGAGGTAAATGCCATGAGACAAATTATTATTAATACTATGGACCAAATACTGTATTTATAAAAGAGGTATGGTAAAAGATAAAACCTATTTTTATATTTACTCTGTAAGTCTCCTCTTTATATTTACAAACACTCAGAAAAGAGGTTTTATTTAAGTGAAACCTATGGGCCAAATACCATGGGCCAAATTATTATTAACACCATGCAAAAAAACACTATTAACCCTAATCTTAATATCAAAAGATTATTATTATTATTAAATCTAATATTCATATTAATACATTATAATATTAATATTATTAAATCTAACAAATTTGGATTAATACACTGTTAAATTTTTTATATTATAATATATATTAATATATCATGATATATATTAACTCTAGGTATATATGGGAGGGAAGAACATAAACATAAAGTGATAGAAGTGGAGAGATGGGGAGTGACAAGGGAGAGATGAAGATAAACTGAAGGAGAGGGGAGAGGAGAAATGAAGAGAGAGAGAGGGAGAGGAGTGAGATAGGTAAGGAAGGGTAAGAGAGGGAGAGGGAGACACAAAGATGGATGGCGGGAGAGAAGGAGAGAGGGAGGAAGATAATGAGAGGATTGGATGGAAGAGAGAGAGAGAGAGGTAGGAGAGAAAGGGAGAGAGAGGAAGGACGAGAGAGAGGACTTGAGAAAGAGGAGGAGAGAGAGAGAGGGATAGAGGGATGGGGTTGGAGGGGGAGAGAGGGAGGGAAGAATAAATACATAGAGAGTTAGAAGTGGAGAGAGAGAGGGAGTGACAAGGGAGAGATGGAGAGAGAGTGTGTATGCTTAGGGGTGAGATGAAGAGACAAAGAAGGAGAGATGTAGAGAAGAGGAAGGAGAAGGAGAGAGAGGGGGTAGGATATAAATAGAGAGAGAGGACTTGAGAGATAGGAGGAGAGAGGGAGGGAGAGAGGAGGAGAGGTATGGATAGAGAGATGGAATTGGAGGGGGATAGAAGGAGGGAAGAAGAAAGACATAGAGAGTGAGAAGTGAAGAGAGAGAGGGAGTGACAAGGGATAGATGGAGAGAGAGTGTGTATGTTTGGGGTGAGACAAAGAGACAAAGAAGGGGATATGGAGAGAATGGGGGAGAGAAGGTGAGAGGGAGGGATATAGTAATAGAGTTGGAGAGAGAGAGAGAGAGAGAGGTTGGAAAGAAAGGGAGGGAGAGGAAGGAAGAGAGAGGATGTGAGAGAGTGGAGAGAATGGGGGAAAGAGATATGGAGTTGGAGGGGGAGAGGGAGGGAGGTAAGAATAAATACATAGAGAGAGAAAGCTGGATAGAGAGAGGGAGTGATAAGGATGATGAAGAGACAGTGAGAGAGGATAGCAGGAAGAAAAATAGATAGAAGCGGAAGAGAGGGAGAGAAGGGGAAGCTAAAGATATAGATGGAACGTGAAGAGAGGGGAGAATAGAGAGATGGAGAGAGGGAGGGAGAGATATAAAGATTGATATATATGGTGTGGGAGAGCGTGTGTGTTTGGGGAGTGGGGAGGTTAATATAAAGAGACAAACAAGGAGAGATGGAGGGAGATATAGATATATATGGAGGGGGGAGAGGGAATATTATTTCTTGCACTAGATGCATTAATTTCAGTGTAGATGGTGATTACTAATCCTATTTGATTAGTTGCACCAGATCCATTGATTTCAGTATAGATGGTGATTTATAATCGTATTTGATTGTTTGGACTAGATGCATTTATTTTAGTGTAGATATTTATTTCTAATGATATTTTATTGTTTGGACTAGATGCATTGATTTCAATGTAGATGATTCTAATCCTATTTGATTCTTGTGCTAAATGCATTGATTTCAGTGTAAGCACAAAAACGTATTCACAACGTACATTGATTTTTGTGTTATAGTAATTCAACCTTTTAATATTGGATAAAAAGAGAGACAAGGTATGATGTTTACTACAACAACTCGAGCTAAATTTTTAAATGGTTTATGATATGAAAATATGACAAGTTTAACAAGGCTGACAATAAGAATAGTAGAAGAAAATAGTTTGAGATTGATCACAATGAAGAATATTTGACAACATTCTTATTATTCACATTTTCTATCACTCAACACTATTATTTTCACTTTTCATTCAAAAAATGTATTTCGTCATTTTTCATCATTAAATTTATTAACAATATTTATCATCTCAACAAAGTGAGATAACTAAGAAAATTTAAAATTAAAATGACTAGGTTAATCTAAGACATATTTAGCATATTTAAAAAGATAATATTAATATTTGATATATTTACATATTATTGATAAAATTGATCATATTTTCTATAGATTTTCCTTGGCCGATTATCAAGGGTGGAGAGAGATCAAATATCTCAAGGTGCAAACCATTTCTCAAGTTTTGCATTAAAAAAAAAGTTTACACATTGAGAGATTTGATCCCTCTCAGAGACTGATAGATCGTGAGATAAGATAGTGATAAACCCTGAGTTAAAATGGATTTACACTAGTCATGTTAGGACCCTCATAACCAAGCAAACAAAAAAAATAATTAAGCTTATATTAAACTTAAGTTTAATATTAAGTTTAATTATACTTATATATTATACTAATTATAATTAATATATTAAAATAATAATTTAATAATATTTTCAAATTATAATTTAATTAATTTAAATTTAATAATTATTAAGTAAATATATGTATATTATGTTAATTTCAAAATTTTAATAATTAAGTTGAATAATTAATTTAATTAATTAATATTAATTTAATAATTTAAATATAATCATGTATTAAATAAATATTATATTGATAAACTAAATATTAATAAATTAATGTGTGAATTCAAACATTTGTGTAATAATACTCTAATTAAAATATTAATATTTCAATTCATCGAAATAATGTTTGATTAATAATTATTGAATTAAAATTAAATCAAATTATTGAATTAACATAATATATGAATTTTTTTAATAATGAGTAAATTTAAATGAATTGAAATATATATATGACATTTAATATTACTATAGTAATAATATAATGTTTAAATAAACCTAATATTATAACCTTAACATTATGTATTAAATCTTGTATTATAAACCTTAATATTATAATCTTAATATAGAATAAATTATTGGTTTCTCATATGATGTTATGGGAAAATAATGTGGTCATGATTTTCCCTACAATGTTCTCACAAAATAATTTGTAGGTTTTCTTTCTAATAGAGTTTTAGAACTTTCTTAACCATCACAAAAGTTGTTAATTAGACTAGAAAGTCTTTAAAAGAATATGTGTGCATTTTGAGAAATGCCAATGCATTTAAATACATGTGTATTCTTTGATGTATTAATAAAAGTACACCCATTCCTTGTATTTCTATTTTAAACCACAATAAATGATTCCAAAAGGAAAATTGATATGGAGAAAAATGATATGGAGAGAAGTAGTGTACCTCATTTCCACAAGGATAAGAGATGAGATGTTTATAATGCTAGAATTTAAAATGTTAGGGTTTATAGCACTAATATATTAATGTTAGTGTTTATAGTCTTAGGTTTTATAATATTAAATTTAAGGTTTAATATATTATAATTAGAGTTGCATTGCCACATTAGAAAAATAAGGTTTTTAATGTTAGGTTAATTTTAGGGTTTATAATATTCGGTTTATTCTTAGGTTTTATAATATTGGTTTTATATTGTTAAGGTTTATAATACCTAATATAAAACTAGGGTTTTATGATGTGACGTTTGAATGCTGCAAAAAACTATCCAACATTGCATTATGACAAATGGTGTCGCAATGTGACAAGAAATATGAAAATAATTGTTGGAATCTTTCATTACATGACATTGTTTTCAACGTCACATTGTGACACTAAATAGGGATTTGTATTGTGAAATTTCCATGGTACACAAATCAATCCAATGTTGCATTGTGATAAACATTTTCAGAAGTTGACAATTAATCTTTTGCACAATGTCACAATGTTACATTACATTGCAATTTAATCAATGTCGCCTCTCAACATTACAAAATTAGGGTTTATTTATCCCTTGGGTTTTTAAAATTAATCCCTTGGGTTTGTTGATTCTTTCATTTGTAATATTAGTCCCTTGGGTTTCTAATCCCTAGGGTTTATAATATTAACTCCTTGGGTTTACTAATCCCATTGTTTTATAAGATTAATCTTTTTTGTTTATTAATCCCTTAAGTTTATATTATTAATCTCTTCCAAGTTTTATAATTTTAATAATTCATTTAGTTCATTAATTACTTGGGTTTATAATAATAATCCATTGGTTTTATTAATCTAATGGGTTTCTAATATTATTCCCTTGGGTTTTGAATCCCTTTAGTTTTTAATATGAATAATCCCTTGAGTTTATAGTACTCATCCCTTGGTTTTATTTATCCCTTCGGTTTACTAATATGTTGGGTTTATAATATTAATCTATAGTGTTTATTAATGCCTTATGTTTATAATATAAATAATTCATTGAGTTCATTAATCCCCTGCATTTATAATATTAATATCTTGTGTTTCTGATCCGTAGGGTTTATAATATTAATCCATTGGGTTTATTTATTGTTTGTGTTAATAATCCTCAAGGTTTATAATATTAATCGCTTAGGTTAATATTAATAATTCAATGGGTTTATTAATCCTTTGGAGTTGTAATACAAATCCAGTAGGTTTTTAATATAAATCTATTGGTTTTTTTTAATATGAATAATCCCATGGGTTTTTTAATCACTTGAGTTTATATTATTCATCCCTTGGGTTTAATTATCCCTTGGTTTTATAATATTAATCCCCTCGGGTTTATTTATTTATTTATTTAAAAAAGTTAGTTATCTTGTATTCATTCCAAAAGAGAGATGATAGCCATGATACATGGCTTCTTGCTGATTAAGAAAAGAAATCAGAACTAGGTTCCTTTGTATATAATTTTCTTCTTTTTCATAATATGGACTAACTCCTACATATCCTATGACACTTACTTTGTAAACTCTGATAATTTTTGGTACCAAACGTATGCATTTAAATTTCATCGATCACTATAATGACATACAAAACTACAAAGTATAAGATAATATTATTGGTTGAGATCAAGGTCATGTGGTGACTTCTACAGAGCTGAGCCTTTCTATTGTTTTTGTTCTTGATTGATTGATATCTCTTCATTTTGAGGATGGATGTTGTTGCAGTTATTGGACCCAAACTTCTCTGCAAAATTATTTTCAACCATTTCACGAAGTGAGCATAAGGCTTGCTTGATGTAAAAACACTGGTAGATCTTGTTGAATGATTCTTTGAGGGAGGCTCATTGGTGGTATAAGAATACCATTTGTGATGAGCACGTTTCATTCCATTGTTTGTGCATTTCTTTGACTTCATCCAACTTTAATTTGATAGATTTACAATGGGGGCAATTTTGGATTGAAGCCACCCCAAACTTTGAGAATGGGCAAAGGAGACAATATAGAATTGATCACCATGGGAAGCGCTGGAGAGAGAAATGGGTAGTGGTGGTTAATCTAAAACAACAAAACATAGGGACAAACGAATGGCGTTGGGAATAGAAGCAACACTATACTTAGCATTTTTTTGTGAATGGGGATGTTGTGGGATCTATTTGAAGACATATGTGAACAAAAATCATGCGCATGATCCCTGAGGGTGGTCATGATAATGATTATACTGTTTGTGATTGTTGAACAAGGGATTTCGCTTGGATGTGTTGGTCCACATGGGAATAGAGAATTTATTCTTTGGAGTTTTGCTAATGGATTATGATTTGATTTCTATCATCTTTTTGGGGAATTCTATTTGGAGTGACGATTTATAAAATACTTTTTTTCATGTGATCTAATAAGAGTTCAGGGAATATGCTTGAGACAAATCTCCTCAATGATCCTAGTTTCTCGTTAGGGTCTAGGATAGGAATTTTTTGCAAAATAATCAACCTTTCTGCTTTCTTCTATGATTACATGGAGGAATGTGATCTGACCCAGGTGTTTCATGTGTTGTTGAATGTGAATCATAATTTAACCAAGGTATGCATTGTTGGGTCTAAATATCTTAACTATTTGTTGAAAGAGGATGGTTGAGTCCCCAATTGCTATTGGATTATTATAGCTGAATTCATCATCCATGGTATTGACCCATGGTACTGTAATAAAACCTATTTGCAAGTTAGAAAAACTCCATGATAAGTATTCGTGAATCTCCATGGTTAATAATATTGTTACGTTTTTTTTTAAATGTAGATATGGTTAACTATTATATTATTTTATTTTATAATTATTAATGATCATAATAATTCAAAATAAAGATATAATTTACTTAATTTTTTTATTTCTCTTATTAGAGCTTGGAAATGTGAGATGTACCATGAAACATGTTGAGAAAAATACTGAGAGGGGAGTGGTGAATCAATATTTAGGGGTGAACAATTTTTTCTTTTCTTTCTCTTAAAACCATATGTTACAGTACAACATCCAACATGTATGTCCAGATATCTTATTATGTCATTACTTAGAGCATTGCATCAGATAAGTATTAAGCATGAACAGACATAACAGAGCAAACCATCAAACATAACAACACATATGAACACCAGGATTAAGGTGGAGACCCAATTTGGGAGAAAACCACCGCTGCAGTAATCTCAGTCTTCAATATTTATTATAGAGAAAACTTCTTACAATATATGTTGGTGCAAACTTATACTAGCATGCAGGCACCCACCTGCAGAAGGCTACCACCTTCTCTCGTTTACCAGCCTCTCCTGGAAGGTAGCTACTACCCCCTGCTCTCGTTTACCAACTACCACTGGAAGGGAGCTATAACCCCCCTCTCTGAAGGCTTCGACCCTCAGCACCACTGCATACCATGCTGCATCAATTTTCGTACTGGATCCACCAGTTTCCATACGACATACCTTGTCGGTCACCAGATTTATGTATTTTATGTATACTCACACCAGTTCTTCATAATTTCGTCTGTTATTCAAACTAGAGATTCATCATCGTCAGAACATTATGTTCATGGGTGCATCGTAGTGTCGGATTTATCAGTTAAGAACAGAGCTTACCCATACAGATATTCTTTTGAGAAATTTTTATTCACCACCCTTACAGTACACACCCCGATCTCTATTTTCCTTCTCCTTTTATAGTTTATCCTTTATCAAAACCATGACTCAAAACCACGAACCGCTAATGGTATTATTCTGTCAGTATTCCTTTTAGATTATCCCACGGGGCTTTTTGATCTCTTTTTAATTTTTATTTATCAATTTTAAAGAAATTGAAAAATAAATATATTTACAATTTTTTGAATTCCCAAGCCTTATGTCTAAAGTTTAACCCTTCGGACTTTATAGAAATATCCAACGCTTCCAAATAAATTATTCTTAAGATAAACCTTTGACCCTGGGCCCACATACATAGTCAATAGCCAATCCAATATGCCCATCGTACCGCAGTAAACTTCGCGCAAGTGCAATGTCCGATCACCGTTAGATTAGCAAGCTTCCAGATCAACGACGTATATATATACATATTGCTCAATCTTCGTTGTCAAACATTAACATGCGATGGTCCGTTGTACCTGTGTTAATCTTCGCGCATCTTCAACAAATGACGACCATCCGATGACCCCTTCCCAGATCAATGATGCTCAACGATATCGCTGAGCGTCCTGGGTCGAATTATAACGCGCGATGGCACATAGTAAAAAGCGGTTTTGTAAAATCGTACAGGGACGCGTGTCGTCCTTTCTATGGAGTCGCTCCTCACCTCTTGAATACCGCTTGCCCGTTGAAAGCGGTGTGATGAAAACCATAAACTGCCTTCATTGTTTCTCCTTCGTGGTTCCGCCCTTCGCTCAAGGTTCCATTCACAATTCCAAAGGGTTAATCTGGGTTTTGTGCTATAACTCTGGTCTATCTTTGGTAGGATTTCCGATTTCCAATAATCAATGAACAAATGAAGTTCTCTTCGAACGGGATTTTCTTACAAACATTAACTCGTTACAATTCAATGTCATTCTTCAATTCTGATATGATATATATATAACATATCAACCTTCCATTTTGAAGTTCAATCTTGTCACAGTTCCACTTCTACCTATACATTCAAAAACATCATATCTCTGCCACCAATAAGTTCTTCAATGGATACACTGAATGCCTCGAGAGCCCCTCATATTTTCAACCAAGTAGTTCCATGACTGCAACTATCAAACTAAGCCAGTTCTTCATTGCAAGAAGGTCTTATCCTAAAATTCGAATCCTACCACCATGATGCCTCAACAGGGTTTCAATTTTAACTCCATACGCAGAGACTCATACAAAGGTTTAGGGGATTCCACACAAGAACTAGATCAGTCAATACACATATAATACGCATATCCCTAACTCTGCAACAAAGATTTCATTCCTCTCCGGGCACCGAAGGTATCCTCTGCTCATTATGAAATTGATCACGCAAGTCATATACATTCCAGATTTACTCAACCATACTTAGCACACTTCCACAGTCCTTCATTAACATATACAAATCTTGGCCAAATATTCAATTTGTCCTTCAATCTATCACCTTGTCTCTTTTGCCTTATGGACAGTTTAGATGTTGCTCCTGTCTTTGCCAATTCCTTTGCCATCAATGACAACATTTCCAACAAGTATTTTGACGTCTATCACGGATCAATCCATATGGATATTTATCAACAATTATATTTATATGGATTTTCTAGTTATATACATGATGATCTTGGCTCATATAAATTCATTTTTCAACTTATGAAAAGATTTCATGAACGATTGAATTTGAGCCTAGAACTAGGAAAAATTGAAAATGGACTTGCTCAAACCATAGAATTATGAAGGGTTAGGGTTGGGGTAAGGAAAGTATAATGTCGCAATTGTTTACCTACCAGATGTTTTCACCATTATTTACCCCTCTTGACCAACTACCATCACAAGTGAAGGGGGTGCTGGAAATAATAAAGAATACATACAAACCTTTTAATATTTTATCTATCATTTTTCCCTGCCACTTAATTTCACTTTTATTTCCCTGACTGGCCACGTGTACCACCTACCCCTTTTAAGTGTTGGCTAGGGAAATAATAGAAAAAAAATGAAAACAACCCTGAATATCACATTGGTGTAAGTGAAATAATATATAAAACATTAAAGATGTTTAATTGTGTGTATGAGGGTGGATTAGGGCATGACAGTGGAAATAATATAGAGAACATATTTCTTTTTTTATGTTTTCTCGATTATTCCCACTAGGGAGGGAACTAGGGAGGGCTTGGTTGAAATAATAGAAAATACATAAAATTCTCTCCACTAATATTAAGGTGGAGAGTAAAGGAAATAATATAGAAACCATAAGGGTTGGAACATTTTTTTTAATTATTTCCTTTGCACCCACCCATATTTTGAACAATATTTCTCCTTAAAAACACCACCATAGAATATCAAGGTTGAGATAAGGGAATCATATATAAATAATAAAAACATCCACTAAATACAAAGTTGGAAAATAATATAGAATCATATAATATTGGTCATCCGCAAACATTAATAGGAGAGCTCAAAAAAAAATGGAAAAACATATGAAAAAAACATAATATTTTTTTAATATTTTTCATATTATGTGTGCCAAATTTTAATATTTTTAATATTATTTTTCTTATTTTCACATTTTTTATTTACTAAATCCAAAAAAATATAGAATCAACGTTTTATGTTTTGTCTATTATTTCCTTCACCCTTTTAAAATAAAATATAGAAAATAAATAGAATAATATATAAACAAAAATTTGTATTTTACCTGTTTTTACATTTCTCTCCCACCCTCAAACATCAATATTAAAAGTTTAAAGAGAGAAAAATTATATATATATATATATATATATATATATATATATATATATATATATATATATATATATATATATATATATATTTACATTTTTATATTATTTTTTCAATTTCATATCTTAAATTTATTAAATATGAAATAATAAATAAAACATAATAATACCCACCAAATATGAGAATGGGTAAGGCCAAATAATATGAAAAATATAAAAACATTTAAATGTTTTTAAGAGGGTGAATGAGGCTCGGGGAAATAATAGAGAAACATTAAAAACAAGAATAGTTGCCCAGCAACAAGTCCCTGCCATGAGCCAGGTTTCAAGAAGTTAACCGGGGCTTCAAGAACATAAATCCTGTAATCTAATTCAAAACTGGATGATTCAGGTTTCAAAAAGTTAACTGGGGCTTCAAGAACATAAACCCTGTAATCTAATTCAAAACTAGATGTATAAGAGATGTATAGTAAACAAATTTACACGATGAATCGAATATAAAATCAAATTTTTCCATATAAAAAAAAATTTACCTGCAAAGGGTTCATAATAAATAGTCCCGACATATGAATTAACACATTTTGAATTTAACGAAAAATTTAACCACGTCTCACTCTGTAGGGCCACGATTTTTTCCAGTTGTCTATGTGTCCCCACGACCTTACCACTTTTTTTTCTTGCCGTAACCGAACCTACATGAGTGTCAACACAGAATTGATCTTAAAAAACTCCCTCAGTCAACCGTTTCATGCTTTTCAATCGCGTTTTCACTGGGGACCTGCGAAAAAAATCCTCGCCAAACTTGGAAACTGCAATAGCGAGTGCCCAAGGGAGCAACACCAGTTGAAATTGATGGGCGAGCAACCGCATCAACAAACCCCACGGGAGCAGCAGAAGTTGAAATTGATGGATGAGAAATCGCATCAACATACCCCACAGGAGCAACACTAGTTGAAATTGATGGGTGAGCAACCGCATCAGCAAACCCCACGGGAGCTACTCTATCAATAACTTCTATATTATTTGAGCTCTAACAACTCTCTGTAGCCTCATTATTTTTAAACAGTAACTTCAATATATTTTTTACAGCTTGCACTTGAATTGGACTGATAATTATTTTAATTATTTCAAAATCTATTTCAAACTATTTGAGAGTATTCTCGCACCTGTGATAATATATACATATACTGAAATTAATACTTTCTATCTCTCTGAATTTTCTATTGATGTTAAGAATCATAATCGAATAGAAAGAATAGAGAATCATCTCAGTAATTTATGACATTGCGCTCTGAAGCACATGCGATTAATATTTTCAGAATCAGGCGTACTGAAATCTAACGTGTTTTGTTTGTAAGTGGTATTCAAATTCCTTTATTGAAAATATAAGTTCAACAATTTATGAATGAAATTTCGCTCCTCATTCTGGAGGAGTAGTTAAGAGCACTTACTGTTGTTTGTTGAAAATATTAAAGTCACCTGCTAGCCTTTGAGGAAGAAAAAGAGTATAGAGGCAGCGCAATAGAGTTGGAGTGCACAGCACTGTGTATTTAAGAAGAATGGAAATTTGTAAGGAATAATTAATTGCTATGGGCCGCAGCGACGAATTGCAGAGGAGAAGTAAATTGGTGATGGGCGTAGCCGTTTCTGCAGGAGGACTAAGATTTTTTTCGTAGTTCTTGACTACGGAGGAAAAAAGTTAATTAAAATAGTCATTTTGGGTGTTTAAAGCCCTCAACAACCAA
Source organism: Pinus albicaulis (assembly GCA_034641835.2). Classification (NCBI taxonomy): domain Eukaryota; kingdom Viridiplantae; phylum Streptophyta; class Pinopsida; order Pinales; family Pinaceae; genus Pinus; species Pinus albicaulis. Next base: position 49,697,201 of record MU968411.1, read on the forward strand.
AATGGAGAGAAATTGTTTAATACAGCTGAAGTCCTTTAATTTTTTAAATGGCGGGACAAGTGGTCCCCACCACTTATGCCCTAATCACAATCGCAAGTTTCTTGTGCAGTGTCTTGTTGATATGAAGTTTTGCGATGCGATGCGATCACAGTCGCAATCGCAAATTGCAACACATATGTTTCATAATACAAATGTCTTGTATATTTGGTAGAGTTCCGCAAGAGGAACGGTTGTGTTGTCGCTCCTAGAGACAACCTAGAGTTGTGATAGACCAGTGCCTAGGACATCTTAGCATAGCACGGAGCATATAATATAATGTATGAAGTTGTCAGCCTCAACTCACATGCTATCTCCTGTAAACAGGGAAATGAAATAGAATGGGACCAAACTCTCAGAAACTCACACAGGAGAAGAGATACTGCAGAGGCAAGGTGTAGAACTCTGATACAAAAGCAACAGACAATTTAGAGACAGTTTTATACAAAGCGGGCATATTCAAAAATACTTAACAGACATAAATTATCAGAAGTTGTATGTAGTGAAAGGAATATTGAGAAGATATTAGTTAACATTGAGCTGATACCCAGATATGCAATACCACCATGCATGGGCTTATCAATCTAAGAATCCATACATAATAATAACATTTTAAAAGCACCCTCCCAAAGCAACTAATATAGCAGAAGTATGGTTAGCTGAATAATGGAACATAATATCATGCATGAGCCATATTTAAAGCGCTTTACTGATCCAAATATGGGCATCAACTAGGATGAATCCATACCCAAAATCAGTGAGCCACTCGCATTCCAAAACATGATACAAGAAAAATGGATGAAACAGAATGTTCTATTAATATAACACAATAAAGAGAGTTATAGAATGTGAAATACCAAAGACCAGAATCCTCTTTAACAGATGGAAATCCTCCTCACTGAGACCCTATGGGCTCTGAGCCTTCATACAAGAGTTTTACAAACTGTATACAAAAAGCCTTTCACTGCATAATTTTCTGATAAAATCTGGAACCCTTCTAATACGTTTTTTCATGGTTTTTATAAGAGAAGCTAAAACCTAGCAAAAGAGGTAGGTGACAGATATTTAATTGTATCATTAAAACAAAATGGTGAAAATGTGCCTGCCCATACTACTTGACGGCGTTGTAATGCTGTATGTACTCTGGAGCCTCCTTCCTGATGTAAATGTTGTAGGTGAAAGTCTCTTCGGGAACACGATATAGGGATAACCATACCAACATTCAGTCCTTTCCTGAAGGTAAATCCTGCTGAGATGAAACCTGGAGGGTATTGCTTTTTGTGCATTGTACCCTCTGCCTTCTAGATCTTGAATTAAGATTTAAAATCTTCAATGTTGAACGCTGAATTCATTTTTCATTTGACTGATACTCTTTGCCGCAACATTAATGTTTCCATCTGCCACAATCCATGCTTTGAATGACTTTGGAAGGTTTGACATATTTTACCTCTGCTTTTTTAATTAAAGCCGTGTCGTAACAGCTTCCCAAATCCTTTTTCCATGATTCTACCTCTGATAAATGGTCCTCTGGAGCGTACTCAGATTTTGTAATGGAGGCTGGAACTTATGATAATTCTCCGTTGCTATAAACCTGAAAAACCCGAAAAAATGTTAAGAAATCCAAGCATATGAGGATGGAAGATGTGGTGGGATTAATGGAAGCGGTCGTACAGACTAGCGAAATGGTGAAGCGGCGCAAGGTGGTGACGAAGAAAATGCAGCCTTGACAGTGTGGGATGACCATAGAGAGAACTAATGTAATGCAAAAATGAATGTGAAAATACGTAAGGAACGAAGAAATGAACAACATATAGGTCCGGGGTGGTGGAGAGCACGTGGAGGAAAACTGGAGGACAGGTGGCGCGATATCAAAACAACGAGGAATGGATGATGTGGAGGACTGACTTTGGGAGCTCGTCAAAAGCGGGGTGAGTAGATCTTGACCGTCCGATCTCGGGAGGAGATCGATGGTTGAAAAAGCGCCGGAGGCGATGGACTGTAGGCCAAGAGCACTATACACTTGGACTAAAAATCGTGCAGCTTCGGAGCGTGACGACCGTCGGATGAAGGCCCTCAGATCGGACGACTGTGATGAATATCACTACGTGACTTTGGTTGAACATTAATGCGTGATGGAGGGTGGTATTTGGGCCGTACGCGGGGACACGTGGTGAGAGTTGTATGGAATCGCTGGCCCAAGGAGGAATACCGCCTACTGCCGAAAGGTGGTGTGATATAAACCACGCGGTTTAGAACAGTGTTTTGGGCGCAGGGACCACAACGGCGGGAGGGATGAGGTACGTTGATCTATGGTCTGATCGGACGGCTTAGAGTGCGCCCGATTCTATTTGATAAGCACCTAGTGCCTTTGCTCTCGGTTCTGGCTTTTGGTCCTGCAGAGGAAAGGAGCAGAGGTTTAGCAGAAGGGGCTAGGCCTGTGAGATTTTCGGCTTTACGATCTGTGGATTTTTATAACGTAATTTGAGGGCGGAACGACAATGATAGTCATAAAAATGATTTTAAAGGCTGGACAGAGGGGATTTGCAGGATTATAAGCCAGTTTTCCTGTGGAATTTTCATAGGAAGTCGATTATGATCAACATTGGCTCCACCTGGGGACGGCATGTTCATCCTTGGATGTGTCAAGAACTCGTAGACCCTCTGATCATCACGTACGCAGACTCTGCTCTCCTGCACCTCCATTTTTTTACTTTATAATTCATCACAAAACCAAAATTATTCATACAAAACAAAGAAGGAAACTATCATACAATATAATACATCAGGTTGTCTTTGCCCAAATCAGAACTGGAAGTAGGGCTTAAGGAATTGACCATTTACAGGGGCGTCCAGCAAGTCGCCCTGTAAATTCTCCAACCTGAAAGTATTATTGCCCCCTTGTTCCACAATTTTGAAAGGGCCAAACCAGAGGGGGTCGAATTTACCATGTTTTCCCTTTTCAGCTCTTCAGATATCCCACCTGAGCACCAGATCACCAATCTGCAGCTTCCTGTCTTTTTCATGCTGATCGAAAATGTGTTTCATTTTCTCTTGATATTCTATTAACCTCTGATTCACCTGGCCCCGTGTTTCTTCTAATTCCACCAATTGATTGATCCTCCTAATCATATCATCAGGTTCCTCCTGAATTTCCTGCATGAAACGGGCCACTAGTAAAGCTAACTGTATGGGGAAAAATGCTTCCCTCCCATATACTAATTCGTATGGAGATTTCCCAGTTGCTCTCTTGCTGGTAATTCTATTAGCCCAAAGAGAAAACTTCAACTGGGAATCCAAATTCTTCTGATTTTCATTAATAGCCTTCTTCAGTGCCCTTACGAGAGTTTTATTAGAAGACTCTCCCAAGCCATTCCCTTGTGGATAATAGGTTGTAGAGTGACTTAGTGTAATATTATATTGCTGGCAGAAACTCACAAATTTTGCAGACTTGAAGGCCTGTGCATTATCAGTCACTATTCTAGCTAGACAGCCAAACCTGGATATGATATTTTCTTCCATGAATTTTATTATTACTGCATCTGTAGCATTCCTTACAAGTATGGCTTCCACCCATTTTGTAAAATAATCTGTGGTCGTTAGTATCCATTTATGCTATCCAATTGAAGATGGGTGTATCTCTCCTATAAAATCGATTCCCCATTTCTTGAATGGTTCATCTACATGAACGGGAATCAAGGGCAGAGCTGCTAACTTTGTCTTTCAGCAAATTTTTGACACTTCTCACAAGCTCTGACCCAGGTAAAAACATCTCCAAATAGTTTAGGCCAGTAGAAACCAGCCTTCAGAATTTTATGAGATGTAGCCCTCTAGCTGTAGTGACCTCCACAGATCCCTTCATGAAATTTTGCAATAATTCTCTCGACTTCATTCTCTGTAAGACACAGGAGTAAGATACTTGAGGGATCTCACCAGTATAGCCGGCCATTGGCGACTATATACTTCTGTGATTTCAATCGTAATGCTCTTTATTTAGTTTCATCACAGCTTGGAGAGTAGCTGAGTGTAAGGAGATATTCTACTATCTCTTTGTACCACTGACTGGTGAGGTACTTAAGATATGTTTCTGGAGTAGCTACTCCAATTCCATGTCGTTCCTCTTTCTCCTCAGAATCCTCACTTGCTATAATGGACAAATTTATGCCCAGGGCTTGATAGTTTGATTCTGATAAGTTTTTGGCAAGCCCTTGTCCTTTAATTAGCTTAGTAGGGTGGATGTCCAGGTCATACTCCTGTATTTTAGCAATCCACTTGCCCCTTTTTCCTTCACTATCCCCCTAAATAAGGGTATCTTTTACAGTAGTTGCAGGCACAAATGAAGTGATGTGGTACTGTAAGATATATACCCAGAATGCTTTGAGGGATTTCACTAGGGCGTATGCTTGATTTTCCAATATGTTGTATTTGAATTCTGCATCACGGAGCACTTGACTGAAGAAGGCAATAGGCTGCTCATACCCTTCCTCATTTTCCTGCAATAAAACTCCTGCTATTGTATGAGGTGATGCAAAAGAGAAAATCATGAAAGGTTTACCATAATCTGGTCCGGCCAGTACAGGGGCTTCTGCAAAAGCATTCTTTATCCGGGTAAGTGCCTCCCGTGAGTCTTGTGACCACTTTACCTCATTATCCTTCTTTATCATATCTGTTATATGCCTAACTATCTCAGCATAGTTAGGGATAAACCTTCTCAAGAAATTAATGCGCCCTAGGAATACTTGTACCTCTTTCTTATTTCTGGGAAAAGAAATGTTGTTTATAACCTCTACCCTCTTAGGATCTATCTTCACCCCATATTTAGTCACAATATGACCCAAAAGCTTTCCCTCTTCTAATGCAAATAAGGAATTTTTAGGATTAAGGGAGAGACCATACATTCTGCATTTCTCAAAAGTTCTCCGCAGATGTTCAATGTGTTTTGACTATTGAAATAAAGGATATCATCATGGCTACTAAGTAATTTATATTGATGTTCTCAGCAATGTATTCATTTGGGGCAGGTTCTCATTAATCATCCAAAAGGCATTCCTTGTGGGTGTATACATGGGGGAAAATTCTGGCGGTGTGGTGGAAAGTGTTTTTTGACCTTCAAAGTAAAACCAACGTTATATAACCCATTTATAAATCCATCAGATCATCGACATCTCTGGAAGATCCAACGACCTTCCTGCAGATGGATCCATCAGTAGTGTATACTATCCTTGCAGTCATGAATTTTGAACGGCATACAACCTTATTTCTCCCATTCTTCTTTACTTGCTGTGCAGTGTCAATTGGTTCTGTAAGAGTACCATGTACAATAATTTTCATTTCAAAACTTAATTTTTTCATTAGGTTACAGTATGATTGATTTGTATGAGCTTCGCTTGTGTTTGTCATTTTCAACTAATTTGTAAATAAGATATCAGATCGAGATCAAATTTTAAGTCTTGATAGGACCATGCAAATACATCAGATCAAATACTTCGACATAAAGTATCGCCGCATTTTTGTATTTTAGCACAATTTTGGGTCAACCTCAAGATCGCACCAGTTCTACCGGTTCTTTTCAGTCACTTTATTTTATCATATATCATCTTTATCAATAATATTTTTATATCACCAGGTATAATGCTTCTTTAACTGCAACACTTATACCGCCACTTTCTCCTCCCAATTTTCTAGCATCTTCGACTCTTTTACTTTCTTCATCAATGGAATTCCATTGGGAGAAATTCTTCACGGCCTGCAGAATCTTTCATCTCGTTTTTCTACTCCAAGACGATTGCCAAGGTTTGATGTTATTCAGATTTAAGGTCATAATAATGGATTTCTTACTTCATATATCTTAAAAAAGATGTGTATTTTGAGGTAATAGCAACACCTGACAAGAAAATCAACTAATTTATCGTCGGGATGATCCATATTGAATGCCAAGAAGAAGTTTTCTACCATGTCCCAAACTTCATTCCTATAAGCCCTTAGCCTAGGATGTTTGGTCTGACACTGATTCCTGACTTGTCTAACCACCAGCTCTGAATCTCCCATAACTCTTAAAATTTGTATGTTCATGTTCCTAGTTGTCTGCAATCCTAGCAGAAGTGCTTCATATTCAGCCACATTATTAGTGGCTTCATATTCTAGTTTGAAGGACAATGGTACCCATCTTCCTGAAGGAGAAATCAGTAGCACTCCAGCTCCATTTCCTTCTCTTGAATTTGCTCCATCAAAATGAAGTGTCCATATTCCTGCTTCCATGTTCCTTGAGGGCTGCTCAGTCTTGATCTGGTGGAGGGATGGTTCATGAGCATAACATTGATCTTCTTCCAGCAACAAGCATGAAAAATATCCTTCCTTACTATAGACTGGTGAATTTATAGAATTGTCAGCCTTAGTCACCATCTTGACAAATCTAGTCTCTCTGTATAAGCTCCTCTCCTGGCCACCAAAGACTGGGATAGTGGCATATTTTAAATCCATTTTAATTGATCCACCAATTTTTGTTCCACAGGACCTTGATAGCAACATACCAAAGCGAGCTGGAATGTCTGCCACCACTATGTCCATTACTACACTTTTTGCTAGGATTTGGGCCAAATTGACCACCAAATCTTTGATCATCCCTAAGCATTTAACTCTTTTGGAATCAAATGAATAGAGGTCTTTATATGGACGTGTGATTTGTAATCCTAGTTGTTCCATGACTGACAGAGGCATAAGATTGTGGGAAGCTCTAGAATCTAGCATGCAGTTATGTAATAGCAGGTCATGGATTACTAGAGACACATAGAAGGGAGGAGTAGAGGGATCTATCTCCTCAACATGTGGGCCAAAAAATACCATGGGTCTCTCTTCTTGAAGGTTGAGACTATCTGGAATGTTTGGTGCTTCTGGAGGTAGCATAAATGAGGTGACTTGAGCTTGATATGCTGGCTGTTTCAACAGTTCAGTCAAGGGGACTGGGATTTTGACTTTCTCAAGTTCTTTTTGCAGACTGAAAACAGGAGAAGATTTTTCTATTACAACTTCTTTTGACTCTTTATTTTCAGCTGGGGGTTTAACTTCATTAGACACAGACTTGACATTAGGGGGGATGACTGCTTTGGAAGAGGAAGGGATTTGATCATTTGACTGCAAAGGTTTGTTTAGAGGTTGCTTACCTTTCTCTGTGGCTTTCTGCATTGTTGAATCCTCCTGAGCAGGTGGTTCCTTCTGGGGTAACTCTTCTTCTTGCTCTTGGGTACAAGTCCTCTTCCTAGAAGATCTAAGATCATATCTTCTATTGAAATGTGCTTGCATGAAATCATAAATGTTTTTGCAATAATGATCAAATTCTTCTTCTTCTGCGTCTCTGACCTTTTCTTCTTTTTGCAATAAGAACCCAGCTTCATCATTCTCTTGCAAAGGGCATTCTTATCCATCACTATTTGAAAATGCTATATTTTCATCCTCCAGTCCATAGACAGTGTCTTCAGTGGAGTCATCTACTGGGCCTTCTAGGTACAATGGGTGTGGCACTTGATCCTATTGCTCCTTTGCTTCCCTTGGCAATATCTGCAAGGGTGGTCTTCTGTACTGAGGATTATAACCTCTGTTCAGAGCATTCTGGAAATTCTTGAAGGCTATTTTCTTGGCTTCTAGTTCAAGCTTGACCATTTTCTTAATCAATTTGCTCATCTCTTCCATTTTGTCTGAGTCTCTGTCCTGGCTAGAAGTGGATACCTCCTCTTTACCCCTTCTTCTGGTATCTTGTTCAGATTTTCCTTTTGATTTACCAGTGGAGGAAAAGTTTGCTTCTAACTCTAGTGCATTTGCTTGAGCATCATCCAGAGTAGCAGGCTTTCTTTCTCTGAGAGAGAAACCAAATTTTGAATCAAAGGCTGCTACAAAGACAACTTTAGCCGCAGTTTGATGGGGTTTCATATCAGCAGGGAGACTCAAATATAATTTATTAAATCTCTTGATAAATTCTGACACTCCTTCATTATGTCTTTTCTTCAGTGTGTTGAACTCAATGAGATAATTTCCATGATCTTTCTTCTCCCCCCACTTTCTGAGAAAAGTATCTTCCATATTATCCGAAGTGGTGATGGAACGACCTGCCAATGTCTTAAACCATTTTAGAGCTTCACCATCTAGAGATTGGACAAAAAGCCTTAAGACCACATCTAAATGTTCAACATTGAAGTTCTCTGCAAAGGAGCAGAAAGTCTCAAGATGTTTCTAAGCATCAATCTCATTTTCTCCATTGAATCTGGGCAAGATTTTCAGATAATCCTGGGGCATATCATTCAACACTTGGGGTAATGCTAGGGGAGCATATTTATTCATCAAGAATGCCGGAACATTAGCCATTGGGGGAGGTGGAGGTATTGCAATAGTTTGATGAGTAAGAGGAGGAGGTGGTGGAAGTGGAGTATGAATAATAATAAGAATATACTCAACTGCAACTTGAGGGGTTGAGGGGAACACAGGTCTGTTAACAACAGATATTTCGGTTACTTCCTTGACCTCTTCAACCTCAGAAGTAGGATGAAGACTTTTTTTATTTATGATACCCTCTCCGGGTGGACTATCTGAGTAATAATAGTCAGTATCTCCCATAGTGGAGTCGGGAATTTGCAACTGAGAATCTTGAGAGGAGGAGGAAGGAAAATCTTCTATAGGCACTTCAGGGATTTGGGAACGGACTGATTTACTTTCTCTCCAATTTCTTTTATGTATGATTTGGTCAGGGTCAGACACTGAAGGTGTCTTTGGCTTAGATGTATCTGACCTCAGGTGTGGCTTACGAGGAGCCAGGACTGCAAATAGATTTAGCAAATAACAAATGTGGAGTCGCCAAGGTGAGGGATCTACAACTCTTCACCTCTCCATGCTCACCTACTTGAAGAGTGAAATAAATTTTGTCGAGGCCCAGGGATTCTGATTTTCTTAACTTCGTCCTCGGCAATGGCGGTAGAAAGTTGTTGTCGCTCCTAGAGATAGCCTAGAGTTGTGATAGACTAGTGCCTAGGACATCTTAGCATAGCACGGAGCATATAATATAATGTATGAAGTTGTCAACTTCGGCTCACATGCTATCTCCTGTAAATAGGGAAATGAAATAGAATGGGAACAAACTCTCAGAAACTCACACAAGAGAAGAGATACCGCAGAAGCAAGGTGCAGAACTCTGATACAAAAGCAACAAACAATTTAGAGACAGTTTTCTGCAAAGCGGGCCGATTCAGAAATACTTCACAGACATAAATTATCAGAAGGTGTATGTAGTGAAAGGAATATTGAGAAGATATTAGTTAACATTGAGCTGATACCCAGATATACAATACCACCATGCATGGGCTTATCAATCTAAGAATCCATACATAATAATAGCATTTTAAAAGCACCCTCCCAAAGCAACTAATATAGCAGAAGTATGGTTAGCTAAATAATGGAACAAAATATCATGCATGAGCCATATTTAAAGCACTTGACTGATCCAAATATGGGCATCAAATAGGATGAATCCATACCCAAAATCAGTGAGCCACTCGCATTCCAAAACATGATACAAGAAAGATGGATGAAATGGAATGTTCTATTAATATAACAAAATAAAGAGAGTTATAGACTGTGAAATACCAAAGACAAGAATCCTATTTAACAGATGGAACTCCTCCTCACTGAGACCCTATGGGCTCTGAGCCTTCATACAAGAGTTTTACAAACTGTATACAAAAAGCCTTTCACTGCATAATTTTCTGATAAAATCTGGAACCCTTACAATACGTTTTTTCATGGTTTTTATAAGAGAAGCTAAAACCTAGCAAAAGAGGTAGGTCACAGATATTTAATTGTATCATTAAAACAAAATGGTGAAAAAGTGCCCGCCCATACTCCTTGACGATGCTGTAATGCTGTATGTACTCTAGAGCCTCCTTCCTGAAGTAAATGCTGTAGGTGAAAGTCTCTTCGGGAACATGATATAGGGATAACCATACCAACATTCAGTCCTTTCCTGAAGGTAAATCCTGCTGAGATGAAACCTGGAGGGTATTTCTTTTTGTGCATTGTACCCTCTGCCTTCTAGATCTTGAATTAAGATTTAAAATCTTCAAAGCTAAACGCTGAATTCATTTGCCATTTGACGATACTCTTTGCCGCAACATTAATGTTTCCATCTACCACAATCTGTGCTTTGAATGACTTTGGAAGGTTTGATAGATTTTACCCCTGCTTTTTTAATGAAATCCGTGTCGTAACAGCTTCCCAAATCCTTTTTCCATGATTCTACCTCTGATAAATGGTCCTTTGGAGCATACTCGGATTTTGTAATGAAGGCTGGAACTTATGATAATTTTCCATCACTATAAACCTGCAAAACCCAAAAACATGTTAAGAAATCCAAGCATATGAGGATGGAATATGTGGCGGGGTTAATGGAAGCGGTCGTACAGACTAGCAAAATGGTGAAACGGTGTAGGGTGGTGACGAAGAAAATGCAGCGTGACAGTGTGGGATGACCATAGAGAGAACTAATGTAATGCAGAAATGAACATGAAAATACATAAGGAACAAAGAAATGAACAACATATAGGTCTGGGGTGGTGGAGAGCACGTGGAGGAAAACTGGAGGACAGGTGCCGTGATATCAAAACAACGAGGAATGGATGACGGGGAGGACTGAATCTGGGAGCTGGTCAAAAGCGGGGTGAGCAGATATTGACCGTCTGATCTCTGGAGGAAATCGACTGTTGAAAAAGCGTCGGAGGCGATGGACTGTAGGCCAAGAGCACTGTACACTTGGACTAAAACTCGTGCAGCTTCGGAGCGCAACGACTGTCGGATGAAGGCCCTCAGATCGGACAGTTGTGATGAATATCGCTACGTGACTTTGGTCGAACATTAATGCGTGATGGAGGGCGGTATTCAGGCCGTACGCAGGGACACGTGGTGAGAGCTGTATGGAATCGCTGGCCCAAGGAGGAATACCGCCTACTGCCGAAAGGTGGTGCGATATAAACCACGCGGTTTTGAACAGTGTTTTGGGTGCGGGGACTACAACGGCGAGAGGGCTGAGGTACGTTGATCTATGGTCTAATCGGATGGCTTAGAACGCGCCCGATTCTCTTTGATAAGCACCTAGTGCCTTTGCTCTCAGTTCTGGCTTTTGGTCCTGTGGAGGAAAGGAGCAGAGGCTTAGCAGAAGGGGCTATGCCTGTGAGATTTTCGACTTTACGATCTGTGGTTTTTTATAACGTAATTTGAGGGCGGAACGACAATGATAGTCGTAAAAATGATTTTTAAAGGCTGGAGAGACGGGATTTGCAGGATTATAAGCCAGTTTGCCTGTGGAATTTTCATAGGAAGTTGATTATGATCAAGAGATTGTATATAATACAACCAAATTTTATGTTATAATCACCCTCCACGACAGCCGAGGCCCGTGGGTCCACAAGACCACGCAACATTATATAATACGATCACAAGTTTCCAATCACAAAGGTTTAATCGGCGGGGTTTTATTGTGTGCCCCGATCACATTACCAAAGGGCGGACCCGATGGTGTTATGCGACGGAGCTTATATGTTCCATCGCGTCCAGATCTTCAATCGCAATCAGAACTTTTGAGTGGGTCGCGTTGTTTTGATATGTTACGGACCTGATGGGGTTTATACAATGGATTTAATATATGGTCCATCGCATCCAGTTGTTAATCGCAATCAGAGTTTTTTGTTTGGTCGCGTGTTTTGTTTAAAGCGCGAACTCGATGGATATTATACAATGAATTTAAATGTTGTTTTGTAATGTATTAATATGCACGGCATATAAAAACAAAAAAGGCCCGAGAGCCTGTAGGTGTGTATGTAATTATTTTTTTTTGCACAACAACGCAGGTAATGAAATACACAGCAGTGATATTTCGACAGAGAGACAAAGTGTTATTTTTATGAAAGACAGTGAAGGTTTGTGCACTGCGTTTGAAGCAGTCACCATTTATGTTATCCCTCTGTGTTAAGAGAAAGATTTTGTAACAGTTTTGAAGAAGTAGAAGTTGGTTTTACAGTCTGGAAACTCTGTCTTCTGTCAAGAATTTTAATTTCTCTGTGTTTAGAGGAGAGGAGTTTACTCTCTCCATTTCTATTGTTCTGGAATTTTCAATATTCCAACATGGTATCAGAGCTAGTTTAGGCTCTTTAAAGGTTTCAAAGAAGCTGAAGAAGAAGAAGACTTGTTGCAGTGTTTTCTCCAGCAGTGTGAAAGCTCAACAGAAGTCAAAGTTCAGGTATTTCTCAAAGATAAAAGAGCTGGTTTTTATTGTTTTAAAATATTTTGTTCTTTCAGAGAAGGAAAGATAGTTTGTTTAAGTTCAAAGTTCAGTTTAAAAGCAATGGATGGACCAAGCACTGGTATAAATATTGGAAATGTTCAGCTTCCACAATTTAATGGAAAGAATTATGATTATTGGGCCATTACCATGAGAGCCCTGTTTGTCTCACAAGACTTATGGGAATTTGTAGAAGATGGTTTTGATGAACCAGCTGATGAGCAGGCTTTTAATGCCTTAACTCAAGCAAAGAAGGATATATTGAAAAGAAATATGAAGATGGACTCTAAATCCCTCTACTATTTGTATCAAGTAGTAAATGAGAGTGTGTTTCCAAGGATAGCAGCAGCTAAGAGATCCAAGGATGCATGGGAAACTCTGAAAGTAGCCTATCAAGGTATGGAGAAAGTTAAGACAGTAAAACTTCAGCTGCTGAGGAAAGATTTTGAAACTCTCTGCATGAAAGAGTCAGATAATGTAGACACATTTTTTACACATGTGATTGGTATTGTAAATCAGATAAGATCCCATGGGGAAACTCTTGAAGAAAGAAGGATTGTGGAGAAACTTTTGAGGAGCTTACCATCAAAGTTTGATGTTATTGTTACCACCATAGAAGAGACCAAAGATCTCTCAAAGTTCACAGTGGATGAACTTCATGCCTCACTGATAACTCATGAACAGAGATTGAGCAGAGATGAAAATTCATCTCTTGAGCACGCCTTCAAGACCTAGATGCCTTCAGGAAGAGGAAGATGTCAAGGCAAAGGAAGAGGAAGAGGCAGAAGCCATAACAGAGGTGGAAGGAATATCTCTTCACATTCACATGGGAGGAGCAACAGTCAGAATCAGAGTCATAGATAATGCAACAGCCAACAAGGTGGACATCAATACCAACATGCTCATGGACAAAGGTATGACAAATCCAATGTCCAATGTCATTATTGCAAGAAATATAGGCACTATGCCAATGAATGTAGAAATAAGCAAAATGACATGAAAAATAAGCAGAATGCTAATGTAGCAAAAGAAGAAAAGAACCCAAGTAATGTGATGTTAACATGTAATGTAGCACAGGATAGAGAAGATGATGTTTGGTTCTTAGATTCAGGATGTAGTAATCACATGACTGGAAACAGAGCAATGTTTGCAAATCTAGATGAAGAAGTAAAATCAGAAGTGACCACAGGGACTGATACTAAAATCTCCATCAAAGGAAAAGGTAGAGTTAGTATTCGAGAAAGGAATGGTGAGCAAAAATTTGTTCCGGATGTGTATTATGTTCCAGGTTTGAAGTGTAACCTTTTGAGCGTTGGGCAGCTCATAAACAAAGGTTACAATGTAATTTTAAAGGATGATGTGTGCACAATAAAAGATATACCTCCAAGTAAGAAAATCATTGCTGAAATACAAATGATCAGCAATAGAATGTTTCCTCTCAAGCTCAACACTGACTTGAAGGGAAAAGGAAAGAGCATAGCAGCTATAACACAAGAAGCTTTTCAGAAGGAAGCAAAAGATGAAAATTGGTTATGGCACCTGAGATTTGGACATCTCAATTTCAGAGGATTAAATTTGCTGCACAGAAGAAGAATGGTAAGAGGTTTTCCATTGATTGAGAAGCCTGATAGCCTATGTGAAGGCTGCATCTTGGGAAAGCAACACAGAGAAAATTTTTCATCAGGGAAAAGCATAAGGGCGAAAGCACCCTTAGAGATAATTCACTCAGACTTATGTGGGCCGATGCATAAAACATCAGTTTCAGGCAGCAATTACATGCTGACCTTCATAGATGATTTCACAAGAAAAGTGTCGGTTTATTTTCTGAAATATAAGAGTGAATTTTTTCAGAAAATTTTCTACTTTAAAGCTCTTGTAGAAAAACAGAGCGGGCTGCACATTAAAGTTCTCAGAACTGATAGAGGAGGAGAATATATATCAAAGGAATTTCTGCGTTTCTACAGAGAGAATGGAATACACAAGTAGTTTACCACAAGGTACACACCGCAACAGAATGGAGTTGCTGAATGGAAGAATCGAACCATAATGGAAATGGTGAGAAGTATGCTCAAGGCAAAACACTTGCCGAATGAGTATTGGGTAGAAGCAGCAAATTGTGTTGTGTATATTTTAAATAGATGCCCTACAAAAGCAGTGATGAAAAAAGTTCCAGAAGAAGCGTGGAGTGGCAGAAAATAGGGAGTCACCCACATGAGAGTTTTTGGATGTGTGGCATATGCACACATTCTAGACAAGTTGAGGAAGAAGTTGGATAGTAAGGGGGAGAAGTGCATTTTCCTTGGATATTGTGGAGATTCCAAAGGATACAAATTGTATAACCCATCCACAAAGAAGTTTGTGATAAGCGGAGATGTGCAATTTATTGAAGAGGAAGCATGGGATGGAAGCATTGAGAAAATAGTCAATGTTAAAAGTTGTTTATCTCATGATGAAGATGAGGGAGATGTGGTTGAAATTAATAACCCATCAGTAGCACAACCTCCACCAACACAAGGGTAGCAAGGGACACCTCATGCAGCAGCGAGAACACCCTTGAGAAGAAGCGGGAGTGCATCTCCAAGCACACCACGTGCAGCAGAATTCAGTGCTTCATCAAGCACGACTACACCAAGTGAAAGAGGAACAAAGTTCAGAAGTATTAGAGAAATATATGAGTAGGGAGCACCAAATGAAGGTATGAATTCCCTATTTGCTTTATATTGTCAAGTTGATGATCCTATTCATTTTGAATATGCTATTAAAGATAGAAAATGGATAGAAGCTATGGATGATGAAATTAATGCCATAGAAAAGAAAAAAACATGGGAGTTGGTTGATCTCCCAGAAGGTAAAGAAGTTATTGGAGTTAAATGGGTCTATAAGACCAAGAGCAATGCTGAAGGAAAAATAGAGAGACACAAGGCGAGACTTGTTGTCAAGGGATATAAGCAGAAGCATGGGATTGATTATGAGGAAAGTTTTTCACTAGTTGCAAGAATGAAGACAGTAAGAGCAGTGCTGTCCATAGCAGCACAAAACAAATGGAAAGTATACCAGATGGATGTAAAATCTGCATTTTTAAATGGTGTGTTAATGGAAGAGATGTCTATGGAACAACCTCTCGACTATGAGAAGAAAGGCCAAGAGCATAAAGTCTGCAAATTGAAGAAAGCTCTTTATGGGCTGAAGCAAGTGCCAAGAGCATGGTACAGTAGGATAGATTCCTATCTACTAGAAAATGGATTTGAAAAGTGTGAGGGAGAACCCACCCTTTACATCAAAGAAAAGGATCGTAAAATGCTCATTGTTGTTTTATATGTTGATGATCTAATATTTACTGGTAATGATGATTACCTTTTTGAAAATTTTAAAACAGTCATGAAAGAAGAATTTGAAATGACTGACATGGGTTTGTTGAGATAATTCTTAGGAATAGACGTAGAACAAAATGAAAAAGGGATTTTTATTTCTCAAGAAAAGTATGTGAATCAGGTTTTAGAAATATTTAATATGCAGGAGTGCAAAGCTGCAATTACTCCCACAGTAATGGGATTGAAATTGAGTAAAGATGACAACAGCAAGGATTTTGATCCTAGCTTGTACAAGAGCATAGTTGGAAGCCTCATGTATGCTGTTAGTTTAATTTCCAGATTTATGGAGAAGCCAAAAGAAGAACATTAGCAAGAAGCAAAGAGAATTCTGAGGTATGTTAAAGGAACTAAAAGATTTGGTATTTTATATAATGCTTTAGAAAATTTAGAGTTAGTTGGTTACACTGACAGTTATTAGACTGGAAGTGTAGATGATCGAAAGAGCACTTCCAGTTATGTTTTTCATATTGGCTTAGGAGCCATTTCATGGGCTTCTAAGAAACAGCCGATTGTAGCATTATCTACAGCAGAGGCAGAGTCAGTGGCAGCTACAGCAGCAGCATGTCAAGCAATTTGGATGAGAATAATGTTGAGAAGTTTATGCCAAGAACAAGTAAAAGGGACAGTGATTTATTGTGACAATAGCTCAGCTATTGCATTGTTAAAGAATTCTGTGTTTCATAAAAGGACAAAACACATAGATACAAAATTTCATTATATCAGAGAATTGGTAAACAATGGAGAAATTGTTTTACAGCATTGTAAAACAGAGGAGCAATATGCAGATATTTTAACAAAGCTATTGGGGCAGAAAACATTTGAATTTTTAAGAAAATGCTTGGGTATGACAGATAACCTAGCAGCTGACTTTAAGGGGGAGTGTTGAAAATATTAAAGTCACCTGCTATCCTTTGAGCAAGAAAAAGAGTACAGAGGCAGCGCAGCAGAGTTGGAGTGCACAACACTGTGTATTTAAGAAGAATGGAAATTTTTAAGGATGAATTAATTGCTATGGGCCGCAGCCACGAATTGCACAGGAGAAGTAAATTGGTGATGGGCGTAGCCGTTTCTGCAGGAGGACTAAGATTTTTTTTCATATTTCTTGACTATGGAGGAACATAGTTAATTAAAACAGTCATTTCAGGCATTTAAAGCCCTCAACAACCAAAATGGAGAAAAATTGTTTAATAAAGCCGAAGTGCTTTAATTTTTGAAATGGCGGGACAAGTGGTCCCCACCACTTCTGCCCTAATCGCAATCGCAAGTTTCTTGTGCAGTGTCTTGTTGATATGAAGTTTTGTGATGCGATGCGATCATAGTCGCAATCGCAAATCGCAACACATATGTTACATAATACAAATGTCTTGTAGATGTGGTAGAGTTCTGCAAGCAGAACGGTTGTATATAATACAACCACATTTTATGTTATAATCGCCCTCCACCACAGCCGAGGCCCGTGGGTCCACAAGACCACGCAACATTATATAATACGATCGCAAGTTTCCAATCGCAAAGGTTCAATCAGCGGGGTTTTATTGTGTGCCCCGATCACATTACCAAAGGGCGGACCCAATGGTGTTATGCGATGGAGCTTATATGTTCCATCGCGTCCGGATCTTCAATCGCAATCGAAACTTTTGAGTGGGTCGCATTGTTTTGATATGTTACAGACCCGATGGGGTTTATACAACGGATTTAATATATGGTCCATCGCATTCGGTTGTTAATCGCAATCGGAGTTTTTTGTTTGGTCGTGCATTTTGTTTAAAGCACGAACCCGATGGAGTTTATAAAACGGATTTAATATATGGTCCATCGCATTCGGTTGTTAATTGCAATTGGAGTTTTTTGTTTGGTCGTGCATTTTGTTTAAAGTGCGGACCCGATGGATATTATACAATGAATTTAAATGTTGTTTTGTAATGTATTAATATGCACGGCATATAAAAACAAAAAAGGCCTGAGAGCCTGTAGGTGTGTATGTAATTGTTTTGTTTCACACAACAGCATGGGTAATGAAATACACAACAGTGATATTTCCACAGAGAGACAAATTATTATTTTTATGAAAGACAGTGAAGGTTTGTGCACTGTGTTTGAAGCAGTCACCATTTATGTTATCCCTCTGTGTTAAGATGAATATTTTGTAATAGTTTTGAAGAAGTAGAAGTTTGTTTTACAGTCTGGAAACTCTGTCTTCTATCAAGAATTTTAATTTCTATGTGTTTAGAGGTGAGGAGTTTACTCTCTCCGTTTCTATTGTTCTGGAATTTTCAATATTCCAACATTGTTGGTGTCGGTGTGGTACACTGTTAAAATATACACGCATATGGTTTTACATTTTATTTTTATGGATCTGTATCATTAGAAATGCAATGTAATTGATGATATAAGGAACTTGTTTGAAATTTGACTATTTTTCTATCAATATTGGAAATGGGTTTCAATGCTAGGAATCGAGAGAGTGCGAGCTAGGAATGGTAGAGCCTCTCAGACCCTGCTCCTGATTCCGTACATTATCACATGGAATATTTTTACCTTATACGTTTTAATATTTTATTGTTTTGATCCTAATACATGGTTTTATTCCATTTAAAAGAAACCAGGCCTTATTATCTTGGGTAATTCACTGAAGCTATAAGAGTGATATATGTATTTACCTTGTTCCTCTTGTCCTGGTTTCCGATTTCTAATTGGAGGATCTTACTAATCCTTTTTAATTCTCTGAACCCTTTGAATTCTCTGTATGCAGGAAATCATAGCGAGCTCCACCCTGAAAGCTCTACAACACTAGTGGAATGGGTGTCGGGCGAGCTCCTGAAAAAATGAGAAACATTTGAAAAGGCGACAGAAGAGCTAGACAGAGTGGTGGGAAGAGCGTGGTGGGTGGAGGAGAAAGACATTCATGGGCTGGAGTATCTGAGTAGGTATTTTGACTTCTGAAATGTAAAGAAGCTTCAGTAATTGGTAAGTAAGTTGGTACAGAAGCCTTGACAAAGTTAGAAATGTAAAGAAGCTTCAGTAATTGGTAAGTAAGTTGATACCTAGGCCCTGACATTTTCAGTTTGCATGACTATACAGGTGACAAATTCATCTCGAGCAGAATCAGAATAAGAGCAGAATCAGAATAAGAACTAGCATATGCAGGGGGCAGCAGAATAAACAGTAAAAATGACAGAAGCATGGCAGAGACAGAGCAACAAAACCATTGGAATCCAGCGGCAACAAAACAATTAGAATCTAGTGGTAGCAGTAGTCTTTCCTTCCAGCGGAATCCAGAATCCAGCCCAGTAGCAGTAGAACCTTAAGGTTTAGCATAGATGCAAAGAAACACTAGCCAAGGGCCAAGGCATGCACACAACCATCTGGTAGGCATGCACACATCCATCATCGAAGGCACGTGTCGTTTGTAGGTTGCCCTTTATACTATTACATAACTATTGGGAACAAATAAACATCAAACATTTAATGCTTACCGATTAATGCTAGCATTACTTCCCCTACCAAATAGAAATCAAATTAACAAGTGCAATAAAGTTATAAGGTAACCTACCTCTCTCGACTGCATTGGGAAAAGGCCAAATAATATGATGAAACATCTTATTGGCTATCAAAATCGTTAGATCAATTTGATAAGCTATTTAAAACATAAAATAAAAATGAAATTTAAAAACTTTAGCTTAAACTTAAAAGCGACTAATACTAAGAACTAAACACGATTACAATAGTCCCTGCCATGCCACAGGTGGCAGGGACTAATAAGAACTATACGTGATAGAAATAATAGAGAAAACAAAAGACCCTCTCCACATGAATAAGAGTGAGAGGTCAAGAAATAATAGAGAAAGCATAAAATGTGAAACACTTTGTTTATATTTTCTGTATAATTTCTTGAAGACTAATAATTTATTTTATCTATTATTTCTCTAAAAAGGAGCACTTTAAAATATGAAAATCTAATTAAAAGCATTGACAAACTAAAAATATCCAACATAATATAAAATAAAATTTTATCTTTTCTTATTTTTCTATATTATCTCCTTTCACACATTAATATCAAACTCTTAAAAAAACATAAATATATATTTCCATATCATTTTTGCCAACTTTTTATATTGTTTTTTTTTCTGAACATGTATTTCCCATTTATTAAACCTTGAATACATTTATTTTTAATAATTCCCCATTTCCAGGGAATGAATAATATTTCAAATATTTATATTTATTTAAAATTTGTAAATTCTGGAACCATTATTCCATATATGATTTTTGACCACTCAACGAACCTTCCAACAAAGAAATTATGAACTATTAGGCTTCTCGACAATGAAATTGATGAACTTCCAATATTACTAAATGATAGTAAATGTAAAGCCAAAGTGAGTTAGGGGAGAGGGGTCAGTTGTTGGACACATCGGCAATGACTGAGCCCCCATGCCACCTGGAGTGCCACGCGTGCGTACAACACAGTGCCATTTGTCATAGGCACGTGTCATGCATATAGTGAACCTACTCCACTGGTCGACAACCTCTCCAACCAGTGGCTTCTCGCATTTTACCGGAGGATTCTCGATGGAGTTTCTATTTTCAATACGACGCTGGTTTGTGTGCGTTTCGATGTCCGATAGTTTCGCTCTACCTGCACCGATGCCTGACGCATCCACCTCCATCCTTCGCACACTTCATCCCAGGTTATGGAGCGTCTGTGCTCCTGGTTCGAGTGCCTGTGGTCCTAGCTCGGGCGTGGGGTTTGAACTTGGTGGTTATACCTCAACTCTGTGGTGGTTATACTTCGGCTCTGTGGTGGTTATACCTTGGCTCCTTTTGGTTGTACCTTAGCTCTGTGGTGGTTATACCTTGGCTCCTTTTGGTTGTACCTTAGCTCTATGGTGGTTATACTCAGCTCTGTGGTGGTTATACGTATCTCTATGGATGTTATACCTCGGCTCCATGGTAGTTATACTCGGCTCTGTGGTGGTTACACTTGGCTTTGTGGTGGTTATACTCGGCTTTGTGGTGGTCATGCCTTGGCTATGTGGTGGTTATACCTCGGATCTGTGGTGGTTATACCTCGGCTCTGTGGTGGTTTTAATCGGCTATGTGGTGGTTATACTCTGCTATGTGGTGGTTATACCTCGGCTATGTGGTGGTTATAAATCGACTCTGTGGTGGTTATACCTTGGCTCTGTGGTGGTTTTACCTAGGCTCCATGGTGGTTTTAACTGCATTCGGCTTCGCATCGTTTTCAAGTCTGGATGCTCAGAATTGTGTTTTCAGGTGCATTTTGTTAGTGTGGGTTTTCATTTTTTTAATGTTTGTGCTGCCTCCTTTTTCAATGGTTGTATTCTGATGGGTTTTGTCATTTTTTTTCAGGTCAATGCAGTTGGAAAGGAGGAAGGCGAGGAGGGAGAGGAAGGTGAGGAGAGCAGTCGTAAGGGAGGACTTTGTCCTACTAGTCATACACATGTGTTTTTTAACACATTTAACTTGAAGGATATGTTTCTCTATTGAGTTTGTTTACTTTGTTTTAAACTATTGGGTTTTCTTTAAATTGATTGGTTTTTTAACACATTTAACTTGAAGGATATGTTTCTCTGTTGAGTTTGTTTCCTGTGTTTAGTTTTAAACACTTGGGTTTTGTGTAAATTGACTGGTTTTTTATAAATTGACTGGTAAATTGACTAGTTTAGGGTAGGGTTTTTGTGTAAATTAAAAGGAACCAGATAGTTCCACCTCTATGGGAGTAATATAAGCATGACTAGTTTTTTCACACATTTAGGGTTTAGGGTTTGTTTTTTAACACATTTAGGGTTTAGAGTTTTTTATAAATTGAGATTTTGACGTTGCAATATTTTTATCCACCACATAGCCGAAGTATGTTAATAATGTTTTATATTCCGTACATGTTTTCAATTAATTTGATGACATTTTCTCATATTGTGTTAATAATGTTGTCTAAATTCCATCAATTTAAGAATTTAAGTTACATTGATATATTTATTTACATTGATATATGCACATGTAAACCAAGTGAAGTGGTCTCTATTCAATAACCTTAATTTTACAGTCACTTCCATAGAGGTATTTTATCTTTGTTCTTGGTTTCTCTTAAGGGTTTTGACTTGCATGTGAAGTCTCAGTCTTGCATTCTTGTTTCACTCCAACAAGGTATAACCACCTTTGTTCCTAGTTTCTCTTAAGGGTTTTGACTTGCATGTGAAGTCTCGGTCTTGCATTCTTGTTTCACTCCAACAAGGTATAACCACCTTTGTTCCTAGTTTCTCTTAAGGGTTTTGACTTGCATGTGAAGTCTTGGTCTTGCATTATTGTTTCACATAGTAAAGGTAGTAATTTTACAGTCAATTCCATAGAGGTATTCTACCTTTGTTCCTGGTTTCTCTTAAGGGTTTTGAATTGCATGTGAATTATCGGTCTTGCATTCTTTTTTCATTGAGTCGAGGTATTAATTTTACAGTCACTTCCATAGAGGTAATTTACCTTTTTTCCTAGTTTCTCTTAGGGGTTTTGACTTGCATGTGAAGTCTCGGTCTTGCATTCTTGTTTCATAGAGTCGAGGTATTGATTTTACAGTCACTTCCATAGAGGTATTTTACCTTTGTTCCTAGTTTCTCTTAAGGGTTTTGACTTGGATGTGAAGTCTTGGTCTTGCATTCTTGTTTCATAGAGTCCACATATTAATTTTACAGTCACTTCCATAGAGGTATTTACCTTTGTTCTTGGTTTCTCTTAAGGGTTTTTAATTGCATGTGAAGTCTCGGTCTTGCATTCTTGTTTCACTCCAACAAGGTATAACCACCTTTGTTCCTGGTTTCAATTAAGGGTTTTGACTTGCATGTGAAGTCTCGGTCTTGCATTCTTGTTTCACAAAGTCGAGGTATAACCACCAAAGAGACAAAGTATGTTAATAATGTTTTATATTTTGTACATGTTTTCAATTAATTTGGTGACATTTTCTCATATTGTGTTAATAATGTTTTATATTTTGTACATGTTTTCAATTAATTTGATGATATTTTCTCATACTGTTTCACTCGAACAATGTAACCACTAATTTTTTCGATACCAGTAATTTCCAAATGAAGTTGTCTAAATTCCATCAATCTAAGAATTTAACTTACACTGATATATTTATCTACATTGATATATGCACATGTAAAGCAAATGAATTTGTCTCTATTCAATAAATCGAACCTAAATTGACACATTTATTCACATCTATAATGCAAATGTAAAGCTTTGTTCCTAATTTTGCTCTTGGTCTTGATTTGCATTTGGTATAAGGGTATAATTTATGATCGCTTTGTTCCTGGTTTCTCTTAATGGTTTTTACTTGCATGTGAAGTCTCGTTCTTGCATTCTTGTTTCACTCCAACAAGGTATAACCACCTTTGTTCCTGGTTTCTCTCAAGGGTTTTGACTTGCATGTGAAGTCTCGGTCTTGCATTCTTGTTTCACCCAACAAGGTATAACCACCTTTATTCTTGGTTTCTCTTAAGGATTTTGACTTTCATGTGAAGTCTCGGTCTTGCATTCTTGTTTCACTCCAACAAGGTATAACCACTTTTTTTCCTGGTTGCTCTTAAGGATTTTGACTTGCATGTGAAGTCTCGGTCTTTCATTATTGTTTCACTCCAACAAGGTATAACCACCTTTGTTGCTAGTTTCTCTTAAGGGTTTTGACTTGCATGTGAAGTCTCGGTCTTACATTCTTGTTTCACTCCAACACGGTTTAACCACCTTTGTTCTTGGTTTCTCTTAAGGGTTTTGAATTTCATGTGAAGTTTTCAATTAATTTGATGACATTTTCTCATAGTGTGTTAATAATATTTTATATTCTATACATGTTTTCAATAAATTTGATGACATTTTCTCATACTGTTTCACTCGAACAAGGTACTGCTAATTTCCAAATGAAGTTGTCTAAATTCCATCAATCTAACAATTTAAGTTACATGTTGTGTCACCCCGTCTTGTTTTATTTGTTTTTTCCTTGCAACCTTTCAGCAGTCTCATACTTATGTTGTTTCATTTGTTTTTTCATTGCAACCTTTTTGTTCATTGAGCATACCAAGTATATCAGATGAATGCTTTAAATCCTTGTTTTTCAACACTATGTGCGTATTTTATTCTCTCAAATTTTTATTTAGAGTTGGGCAATGGGCCATAATGATTTGTAGAAGCAATGAAAATAGTTTTTTTCAATGTCTTATATTAGCTTGGGGTTTAAAGTTGTTGGAATGGCGAGCATGCACATAGAACAAGTTGTGCTTTTGTTCATTTGTTGATTGGGAACCTTTTTCACAATTTCAATGTCTTAGATTAGAGAAGGAAAGTATTAATCCAAGCTTATTTCTTTTAATAGTGTCACTGATGATTGGGATTATTCCTTTGCAAGTGAGCAATTTAGAAATGGTTTACACTGTCAATTTGTTAACTCCCAAGGAATACAAGATATATTTTTGTAGAAATTACAAATTGTTTGATACATACTAATTAAAAATTAAAAATTATGATATAGGCTATGGCAAGTGTTGTGTTATTTTAAATAAGAAAGTATAACTTCAATAGATTGAAAAACTTGTAGCAATTATAAATTGATTGATACATACTAATTTCGTGAGGAAACCCAAAAGGAAGCTTCCCAACATCCATGGATGCTATCCTTAGAAAACCTCTTTCATCCTTACCAAAATCACCGTGTGTTGTGGTTACAAAAATTAAGTCATGCCACCCCTATGCTTGATGGCTTCTATTTCCTGCGTTTCCCAAAAACGTTGAGCTCACTTCCTGACACAACTATGGTGGAATTCCCAAGATTGGATGATTAGGAGGTGCCTGAATGTTTCCATATGCTTGACTCCTATTTTCTCCTTCTAGACATGCTGGGACTGAGTAGCCCAAGTGTCCACTTGTGTTACTAATCCCATCACTGACTGCAGGTGTCATATAACCACAGTTAGGATTCAAGCCTGCACTGGTAGGGGTATAAGAGGTGGGCCTAACCCCTTCCTGATAGCTATGGACTTGGATGTTAATTAGGTCTTGGAATGATAGCGTCTTCTCTGCAATGTAGTCTAGCGTGTTAAACATCAACCTATTTTCCTCAATCTAGCTTGAACCATGGTCTTCCCTTCTTGTCACCCTTCCTCCTTTTTCCAACTCTTGTTGAAACTTTCTTGCCTCTCTCTCTTGCCTTGCCAATTGATTTTGATGTTCCTTATATTCCATTTATTTTTGTCTTTCCAACCTTTCCTTTGCTTGAGCTTCTGTTGTTGCAATCTTTGCAGCCCTATTTTGATTGGATAACTCCTTCTTTCACTTTTTAGCTTCCCAAATTTCATTCTTTTTACATTCAGACTCAAACATTAAATTCATATAATCCTCAGATGTGAGAAATTGCAAGCTTCTCCCTAAAAAAAGATAATATGATGTTGAGTTCCTTGATGAGGCCTTCGCTCTCTCTACTGGTAGCTTTAGGAATGCACCAAGTAATCTCTGTTTTTTTTTCCCCCATGCTCCTTTGGACCTCACACTTGGATTTCATCCTTTGAAACAACTGATTGGCCCCCATTGTTGTCTGCTTCAGGTACTTCATGCTGAATAGGCTCCTCTTCCAGTGATCCATTGTCCACAAAATAATGAACAAGTCCAGTGTTCAACCCTGATGGTTGTGAAGGCATGTCCATGCTTTCCTCATTGATGGTAGATACATTATTTCCAGTGATATTCATCACAGCCTCTACCAACCATGATGGTGCACTTACTTGAGTTGGCATGGTCAATTTCTCATTGTTTTCTACATCACATGGAATATCACATGCATAATTCGCAGTTGGTTCAGTGGGTGTGACAACCTCATTGATATTGTTAGTTGGTTCATGACTGAACTGTGTCTCACTGACATGCTCATCATCATCACCATAGAACAACCCTTCAGAAAGGGACATTATACCTTCAACAACAGCTACATCTTCTTGGGCACGAACATGGTCTTGTAAGTTCTCTGATTCTCGACCTTCGACTTCAAATGCTTGGATACAACTAATATCATGCATAAGAGCATCAAAATTAAGGAGCCATATACCAGTCCTCCTAAATCCATCCTTGGTATTAGAAGGTGTGATAGCCATTTTAAATTCTTTACTCGCAAGATTTTCTAGCTCAAACCTCTTTACTTCCACCCCTGGATTATTTTACATCCATGAAGCTCTCTCAACCCTAAAATAGTTATTGAAAGATCCAAACACACTCACATCAAGCGGCTGCAATATGTGAGTGGTATGAGCTGGCAATGTTAACAGGTCAATGCCCAATTTATTGGCCTCCTCGATTGTCTGCACAACCATGTGGCTTCAATGGCCATCTAAAATCAGTAAGTGCTTTTTTTCAGGCTAGACACCACCCGGTATAGAAGGAAGAAAGTGGAAAAGCCAATTTAGGAATACTTCTTTTGTCATCCATGCATGTGAATGTGCAGCCATGTATGCACCTGGTTCAGAATTCCATATATAATTTTTTAGTTGATTTTTACCTTTAAATAGATAAAATCCTAGTATTGATGAACCAAATGCATTGACACAGGCAGGAATTTTGATCCACTCCCTGCTCTTAGGCAGTATATTAGGCACATTTATACTCCCTCTCTTGGCAATTACTCGCATACCACAATTCCTTCCTGCCTGTAAGCCTATTTCATCACAGTTCCATATATGGTCTGGGGCATATGAGTGTTGCTCATATGCAGCAGAGAGAGTGTTATAGAACTTGGAAACAATTGCAGGGTATATATTTAAAGCCCTGTCTCTGTCAGGGCCCTCTGTTTTACGTAACATAAGGTCTAGATGCCTCTTTTTAAACACACTCCACCATGATTTACCAGGAAAACCATCTTT
This sequence comes from Pinus albicaulis, assembly GCA_034641835.2. Classification (NCBI taxonomy): domain Eukaryota; kingdom Viridiplantae; phylum Streptophyta; class Pinopsida; order Pinales; family Pinaceae; genus Pinus; species Pinus albicaulis. The sequence goes on from MU968411.1 coordinate 49,723,831, forward strand.
AAAGGGGTTTGGCCTCCCTTCACAGATTTAACCTACAGTGGATTTAAGTTGTATAATCTCTAACCCATGTCCCAATTTGGCCATCTCCTTACACCACTCGACCACCTCATCCTCCTCCTCTTCAATCATAACTGTAACAGGCCCTCTACGCTTTGTATTATTCAACCCATTTATCCAATAATTCATGTTAGAGGCATAAATACCATGTTTTTTTGTAGATGCATGGATTGAATATCCCTTAAACTCGATTTCATCAATTGCAACGAGCATGTATTGATTTTTCCAGCCTCTGATGGCACTGATTTTCTTTGTTGAACTTGCACCTTGCATTGTGGTCGAAGTTGGATCTGTCGCTGATGGTGGGCTGGGATGATCTGCGACCACAAAGTCCTTTTCAATGACATTGTTGGGAGCATTGACATCCTCATCTGATGAACTGCTCCACAGCTGGGGCCCCCTTTTCCCTCGCCTCCTGTTCCTTATCCGTTCCGCAATAAAAAATCTTGGCATGGCTCCAACAACCTACAGATTTACCATGAAATTATGATTTAAAATTGTATTCGAGTACAACATGAGTAATAAATTTGATAAGTATTACAACACAACTATATAGAGTAAACTATATTTATGTATGAATATCAATATTAGCATGAGAAATATAAGGAATACCTATTGACTGTTAACAACATGCCATTTTCTGTTGTTTGTTCTAAACTCTTGCATTTGTGTAGGCAAATTGGTATTTTACTCAAAAGAGTTTAGGTTGCATCTGAGTGTATACTGTGTTATCAGAAAGGATTTTATCTTAATGATAAAACCAAACCTAGTAATCCATTCATAGCAATGAAGAATTTTGTGAATTCATTGAAAATTAAGTGGAACAGACCCAGTTTACCTGATTAGATGAATTTGGATTACATTGTTATTTGAATTATTGAATGATTTTCACTATATTGTATTTAAATTATGTATGACTTCTAATATCAGCATGAGAAAGATAAGTGATACCTATTGACTGTTAACAACATGGCTATAAGCAACATGGCATCTTCTATTGTTTGTTGTGAACTCTTGCATTGGTGTAGGCAACTAGTGCATTTTTTATTTTGAAGTTAACATGGATGTAAGCAACATGGAATCTTCTAAGTTAACATGGTTGTAGCAAAATGGAATATTCTAAGTTAAGATAGTTGTAAGCTAACATCATTGTAAGCTAACATGGCTATAGGCTAACATGGCTGTAAGATAACATGGCTATAATAAACATGGCTTTAAGCAACATGGCTGTAAGTAAACATGGCATCTTCTATTGCTAACATGGTTGTAAGAAACATACTTTTTGGCTTCATTAAGACAAGTTTTGTGAATTTTTGAAATTCCATCTATTGGGGGCAAGGGTTGAATTTTTTTATGCAACTCTTTACACACAAGTTCTCTAATGCTTAATTTTATAGTCACTTCCATAGAGGTATTGACTTGGGAAGAAAAGCTAACTAGATAGGACATTTGATAGGACATTCATGGTTTCTGGGTAAGTTCATATTAAAGCCTTTGTACTGGTGTAGAGGTATTGACTAACATGAAATTCATAGTTTTTGGTAGTGTATGCAAGTTTCAAGATGAACTCCTTTCATGTCCAAGTAGTCCCAAGAAAATTAACCATATTGTTTTTGAATAATTTCTACCACCTGTTGTTGTTGTTATGTACTTAAGTATGTACTTATGTAGAGTATATTTCTAGGGACAATTTCAACAATTTGAGTGCACAGTTCCTTGTTTCCACCTATGGTTGCAATAGTGAATGATGAAAAAATAGCAGGATAGAAGGTTTCCTGAAACTTAGGGCTAAAAGAATAATTGTAACCACTAAAAGAAACATGGTATTCAATGCATCTTATCTTAGATAAAAATTGTTGCAAGACATGTTATTATGTTTTCTCTTGATATCCCCTTGATTTTTATAAGGTTAACAGAGGGAGCATACATTCTTCCTCTCCATAATGGTTCTCCAACCAACAAGGGACTTCATTTACTGGTTGAGTAGGTGGAAAAATTTCCAACTTTTGGATGTGAGATCCATTAGAGATGGTCATTTCTCCAATCTTGCAACCAATGACATCATAAAAAATAGCTAACGAAGGTCGGCATAAAACTATTGGGTGTTGAGTTTAGTGGTTTTGGGGGATATTACTATGAAATCTATCGAATATTCCCAAGAGGCCATAGTTACAACCACATATTCTAGGACTTCAGTGGGCTTCACAATATATTTTTCTGCCAATTACAACATAATAGGTGTGGGGCTTACCCGGTTTAGTTGTAGAAAGGTCATGGTATCAACGGTAATTGCATTAATGGTTTCTCCCAAATATACTAGAGTATTAGGGAGAAAGGTCCCATTGATTCCTATAGTTACCAATGGATTCCCTATCGACTTATTGTATTGTAAATGGACTTCTAAGAGTTTTTGCATGAGCTATGTTTTATTGTGACATGATCATAATAATTTTCTTTCCATAGCTTTTGAAAGTGAACATGGAGGGGTGAACAGGAAGGATACCATGGGTTGCCCATCTCTAGAAAGGGACTAAAGGAAAAAACCTCATCTAATAAATAGGAAAACATGTTAAATTTGGGAAATTTTTGGAACTATACTTCTAGGAAAACTTGGCAATGTAGGAACACAAGGAGGAATTCAAACTAGTAGTTCTACAACTGGATATGAAACTGGAAAACTACAAATGCTTAATCAACTGGAACTGTCTATGCTTGCTTTGTTTATTTCTCCATTTTTGGTGGTGCTGCTTAAACTCTTGGTGTTGGAACTACTTCTCTTGCCTTTGCTATTGGTTTAGGCTATACTAATGAAACCCAATCAACTATTTAGTAACACTTGCAGCTGGAACTTGACTTCTAAGGACTTTATGGGATGCCGAAAATAAGCTTATAGGAACATAAGGTAATGCACACTATAAAGTAGGAATGCGTACAAGTGCTCATAATCCTTCTATTCATACCTTAATTAGAACTTCCCAATAAAGACAGATATTAGAAAGAGAAGCTGAAACATGTCTTAGAAAGAGACGCTGAAAAAGATAGTTACATAAAGAAAGTTTTTAAATTGAGCAGTGTCCTAATTTCTGGATGACTGCAGTCTGTGTCCATCTATCTATATATCTTTGGAATTATGATCTCTTCCTTCGTTGTTAAAACTTCATATTTTTACACTGTGTCTAGCTTTATATTGCATGGTTGTGGGATTTCCTTGATTGATTTGTCTAGGTTGTGAGGATAAAAGCCATAAAGTTTTGAACTAAGCTCCAATAAGCATATACTAGTAGGTATATGATCTATAACTTATCATATTAACGTGGTTTCTCAACTAAAATTATGATAAAGTACTGAATATAATAACATTATTAAAAAAAAACCAAAAACCTGTATGTCTCCAACAATTGATGAAGAGAATTAATGTAACACTGTGCACATATTCTATCTAGAATCTAACACTAATTACACACTTTGTCTATATGTCTCCAACAACTGATGAATATAATGAATGTAACATTGTCTGAAAACTTTGATTGTATGTCTGCAAAATGAATGGAACATTGTCTGAAAACAATTGTATGTCTACAAAATGAATGGAACATTGTCTGAAAAGTTTGATTGTATGTGAAAACTCTGATTGTAATTTAGGCTTTAGCAGTAGCTGATGAGTAGAATGAATGCCTAAAATGCAATAAGGGTTGATGTTTTATAATTTTATGATCTAGAATTTAATTGGTAGGGAATATTGGCATGGATTTCCATCTCCCAAATTCAAATCTCTGTTGTGGATTGATTTTTGCATGATCCAATGGATGATAAGATTTCATGGTTGATCCTTTCGCTTTCTTGTGCTTTCCTGAATTTAATTCCTGAATTGAAATGCTTTCCTGAATTTAATTCCTAAATTGAAATGCTTTCCTGAATTTAATTCCTGAATTGAAAGTTCTTTTGTGTTTAATTATTGAATTAAAATGTTGGGTGAACTGTTTCCTTAATTGAATGGTGTCATTTAATGTCTTCATTAGGTTGAATGGTTAAACATACATGTACATATGGCTGCACACATTTCACATATTCTTGTGAAGGTGTTACCCAGCAATGGGATGTGTTGCCCCAAATGAAAAATCATTGGGTGACTGTTTGATGGGATAGCTAAACTTTTGGATGGAAAGCATTCTAATGTTTTGTAGTGCATTTTGACATAGTTGGTAATCCATAACTGGAGGTACTTGAGACAATAGGTCTTGTCAAATTGTGATGTTAAGGCTTGGTGTTTGACAATTGTTTGTCCAATCAAAATCTGGGCCAATTTTGGACATATTTATATAACTTATATAACTTAATATAAAGTATTTATGTGCATATTTTAGTTAGTTTATGATTTATTTATTTTTTTATGGATATGTGGGACCAATACTATAACTACTACTGGTCCTTGCACAACAATAGAAGCCTCTCCCCTATTCATGAGTTATGAATAATATGTAATTCCTAATTGGGATTCCAATCAATTCTCTGTGGAATTTTTACACAAGAGTGGGAGATCACATGTGTTTTGTACCTCAGTTGGTCATATCATCACCGGTCGTACAAAACACATGTCATCTCCCACTCCTGTGTAATAATTAAGAACAAAAGATCTAGATATATTGGGAAAATATGATATTGGTATTAGAAATTTGAATTGTGGAATGTACAAAATTTGGGTGCTTTAATAGTTTTTCATATACCAATTTTTTTTTCTACAAAACCTTAGGTTTTGTACCCATTATAGATTTAAAACATAATAGAAAACTTTCAAGATTGAATAGTGTAATCTGACTCATATTGGAGGAGTTATGTAAGGGTAAAGAGCTATTTTTTCAATAACAGATTTAAAACATAATAGAAAACTTTCAAGCTTGAATAGTGTAATCTGATGCATATTGGAGGAATTATGTAAGGGTAAAGAGCTCTTTTATAGGTAGGGGTTGGTATAAAAAAATTGAGTTTTTTCTTAAAAGGTAGATTTTTATTGGTATTTTTATTTTTTAATTTAAGTTGGAATTATGAACTATGGGATATAGTAATTAAATATTTTAACTTAAGACACTCCATAAAATACTACAAATATTATTTATTAGTGAAAGTTAGTTCATATTTTAAATCCCATTTTATGAAACAAATAGTTATTCTTTATAATTAACTTTTGAAGTTAATTTTTTTTTAGAAATTTAAACATAAAATGAAATGAAAAATTTCTATTTTTTTTGTTAATCTAAAAGTTTTATTATATTATCACGAAAATATAGAGTACAAAATGTTTCTCAATGGACTCTCCAGCTTCACTCCGAATGGATTTGTTAGGTAGGAGAGCAAAATTATGTTTAAAATGTTCTCATTGAACCATTATTTCCAAGAGGATGAACAGCCTTACATGCCAAAACAAAGAGAAATATATCAAAAAATTTGTGAGCATCATTTCAAAGAGGCAAATGAGGAGGGTGCAAATGGGGCACAACAAACTAACATAATCTCTCATGCATGTGGAAATCTACGTGCTCAACTTTGGCCTCCAATTCATGCAGATGATCATTCATCGACAATGACTCCAATGGATGTTGGCCAACTGATCAAGAATCTCATTCTCATTGAACTGGATGACATTGATGTATGCGAGGAGCTCATTCCTATCCTCATATACGTGCTCCCTAAGGATGCCCATGCTGGCCTGGATTCCTCTTAGTTTCTCTGTGATTTATTCCAAAGTAAGTCGCATAACCACGCGACCGAGGGACCTGCCCTATTCTTGAGTGACCTCCCTCACAAGTTCCACACTCACAGAATCTACAGTCGACGAATTCTGGCTTCTCATGCGATACCCCTATTGACCAACGCCTCTACGTTGTCGGCCTAGCTAGCGAGGCATGGCAGAATTCACACTATAATCCCAAACATGAAACATGAATATGACCAAATATTCAACAAAGACATTACCCTCACGAATGCAGACAAGATAAACGTGAACTAAAAAAGGCAAGGGTACAACCACAATGACTTTGTAGTTCGTAAAGAACACAGGGGTGCCCATAGTTTTGGCCAACCCCAGGAAATTCACTCGATCAATAAAGAAAAATTTAGGAGGAGACTTACATACCCGCCCCGCCCAAACGATACAAGTTTCACAAATATACCGAATACAGAGCACAATCAGATAAAATTCGCCCACAAACTAAACCCTCCTAGGTACATGTCCAATAGAGGGCTGATTTGAAGACACCCTAGGTGCTAGAGCAACAGGAACAAACAATGCCCCCACGGCAGAAAGGAATTTAAACTCAAAATTTGTGAGTCACACTGCCTCATCTCGAAACTAAAAAGACCATAAAAGACTCTAAAATATGCCTGACCCACAGGGTTGGGTGCCAATCATTCACCCAAAACCTCGAGCCCAGAAAAAAATGCAATTGCAACCAGAGTCACACCACCCTCAGAAAGAAATCCTCCAAACAAAACCACAAGCACATAAAATTAGATACTTAAGAGTCACATAACACGAGGCCAAAATAGGGTTTTCTATGCTGGTTGGAACCAAAATTACCACTGGTAAGCCAAAGAATGAGAGGGAGGTCTCAAAAAGTAGTCGAATGCACATCGGGGTCCCCAATGAACCCCTTGAGAGTTAGCAAAGACACAAATTGTTGCATTAAGCACTTACTTTTCACGACGCTAGTTATTCAACTTCTAAGACGGGCTCGCATGGCCACACTTGTTCAAACCCACCACCCTACAACCAATGTTCATCTCCCAATCCTAATCATCCATACCAAGGTTCCTTAGGGATTGATGAATGATAGTCGTCGCGTCTAGAATAATTGATGAATGATCATCGTGTCCCATATTACCAGTCATTACTCGGAGCATGCACGCCGTGTGCCAAGGGGGAAATCCCCAAAGCGAGTTGGATATCCCTTTGTACACCCCCACTGGGCGTCATATTTTCTATTTTAGTACTAAATATAAACTAAATTTTAAATAAAAATATGGAGTTTCTTATTTAAAAAGTATTATATTATAAAAGAAGAATAAAAATAATATTATATTATATTGAATATTTCCATGTATAAAAGAAATATATAGTGGGAACATGTGTTTATATATGGTTGGAACCTATGTGTTTAAGAGTTAAAACGTTAGGTTTTGGTTTTTTTTTTGTTAGTCCGTGGAGGCAGTCATGTTTTCTAAATTAAAAGTAAAAATGATTTGTTTTAGTTAGTTAGTTTTTTTTTTTTTTTTTTTTTTTAAATCAAGTTTTTGTTTGAGTGAATTTTAATGTTATACTAGAGTGAATTTTAATGTTGCACTGATTATTTCTTTAACTATGAGGTGTAGTTATCAATATTTCTCAAAGATTTAATTTAATTTAATTTGTATGTTTTATAGTCAAATAGTTCTTTCTTTATCGTAACGCCACTCCATTAAACAATATTTTATCTTTCACCTTTAATTTATAATATTAATATGTTTTCATAAAGTTCAAACCAAAATTTAAATGAATATGTTTTTAATTTTATTAATAAATTAAAACCAATTTTTAAATTAAAATAATATTCATTTATTTTCTATAAATTATTATATCGTTAACAAAAATCTTTCACCACTAAACTTTATAATGTTGATCTCTTCCAATAAAATTTAAATCTATATTTAAATGAATATTTTTTTATTTCATTAATAAATATAAACACATTTTTAAATAAAAATAATATTCATTTCTTACTTAAATATTATTATATCATTAAAAAAATAAAAATAAAGTATTAAAATAAATATTTATACCTCTTAAAATAAATATTAATAATATATATATATATATATATATATATATATATATATATATATATATATCAACAAATTCCATTGAGTATTCATTAAATATAAACAATTTAAATGGAGGTCATTTGAGATAATAATTTTTCCTTCTTCCTCGAACCTTTTTTTGAAGGATTTAGAAACAGTTTCTTAAGGTATTTAGAAAGGCATTTAGTCTCTTTGATTTATAATAACTACATTGATCAAATTTGTTTTCATTTTACTATTACACTTTCCAATACCATCAGAAAATTCTCTAATGAGATTTCGTATAAGCATAATAATAGAACTTCCAATCCTTGGTATGAAAAGGACTATAAAATTTCGATGAAAGCGATCAGAGACGCTCCTAATGAAATCATTTAGCTGTGGAATATAAGTATATAGAAATCTCTCATCAAAAGGAAGAAGAGGTCATATATTAATAAGTTACCGGAGCATCTTCTCCAACTTTCTAAAGTTGCGCCCATAAATTTTTGGTGGAATGTACTTGTTCGTAAAACTAAAGATAATCATTCTATCCCTTTAGAAAATTGGGACAACTATGTTAAGAAATTGTATTACTCTCTTGACACCATGGGAACCATCTTAAACATTCTTATTAAGAAAGATATATTTCCTCTGGAAGACGTTGAGTCTCAGATTAATAAGCTCGCTAACAAGAAAGCTAAAGATATTGAAGGATACCAAGAAGATATATTTAAAATGGGAAGATCTATCCTCATTTCTCATCACCACAAGCTTCTTAATTTTGTTTGTAAAGCATGGATTCCCTAAGATTTGGTCGCAAAGCCCTATTGTGCCTATCTTTAAAAATGGGGATAAAATAATTCCCTCTAACTACATGACCATTATGATTAGCAACATCCAAGCCAAGCTATATGGGCTCATTTTGGAAAAGAAGCTTAGCCTTCGGATCGAAAACCATGGTAAAAGAGTTAAAGGGAATTTAAGCTAGGTTTTGGATACATCACTTGACTATCGACCATAATGTTACTCTGAGTATCATTACAGAGGAATGTCGCAATAGTAAAGTCGATCTCTTTTGTTGTTTTGCGGACTTTAGAAAATATTTCAACATTTTTCCTCGAGATAAGCTTTGGGAGAGACTTGAAGATATCATGGTTCCTCCTGAGTTGAGGATCATTGTGATCTGCCTCTACGAGACTGTCATTTCCAAGTTTAAGACCATCGAAGGGTCCATCTATTAGTTTTCCTAACAATGTGATCCCTATTAATTTAAGAACTGAATTATCTTTCGCTTCCAACCATGTCCTCTAGAAACATTTTTAGACGGTATTTCCTACTTTGTCTTAAGATAGTGCTCCTTAGGCCCATTAGGCCGAAGGGTTGAAGCCTTAGTACCACTTGTCACACATCTCCCTATGAGGTATCATTTGTTTCTTTTTTATATACTATTATCATCCAATAGGTTGATTACCTCTCAGTTATCTACCTGTTTAATGTCACTACTAAGTAAGTGTCGTTATTTCTATCCTTAAAGGCTATCACCACTTCAATATGGTCACATACCTGAATTACTTACCAAGAATGTCAGATAGTTCATGTGGTGATTTTCTAACACTCTAGTTTACCTACTTCGTTAATATGAGAATAGATCTAAATCCACATACTTATATGACCTACCCAAATATTATAGGACATATTACACATCACCATATATTTACATTTTAATCCAAGTTATTATTTAATATCTTTTGGAGCTATGATCCATGTATGAACCTCCTTTAATTTTCATTCTTTAACTCACCTATGTCACATGTTACTATTCACATAATGGTTACGAGGAGGGTTTGGAGAGTCACCCTTAGTTTCTGGTCGATGTCAAGAATCCATGTATACCTCTTTGATCTAGTTCTTACATTGGACTCCCAACTATCCAGTTTATATGGCACCACTCCCTTTTCATAGATGAATTATTTTCTTAAATTATAAAATTATTTGATTTCTTGAGCTGATCAACTTTGGCATATTTTGAAGTTACCTTTAGCACTAAAAAATTTGAATTATGTTGACTATGTTTTATTAAGGTACATATAATATTCAAAACATGATGCCCATGTTGATTCTAATTGACTATAGGTTACATTTGTTGAATATTGTTGACTATGATGGTCTTTTGGTGACCATGGTCACCTTTTGTTGATTATAGTTATTGATGTAAATATAATTTCCAAAATATTCTCTCATGTTGACCTTTGCTGAATATGGTTGAATTTCGTTGAGTATTATTGACTAATATACATTTAATTTCCCAAATATGATGCCCATGTTGAGTATATTGACTTTGGTTTTCATTTGTTGACTTTTGCTAATTATGATTGACTTTTTTTTTACTTTGGTTGACTATGTTTTTATTGTTGTACATACAATATTCAAAACATCATGCCCATGTTCATTATAATTGACTATAGGTTACTTTTGTTGAATATGGTTGACTATCATTGAATTTTTTCGAATATGATTAACTATGATTAAATTTTGTTGATTATAGATGACTTTTGTTAAATATAGTTGATTTTTGTTCACTATGATTGATTATGGTTCATTGATATACATATTATTTCTAACATGATGCTCATGTTGACCTTTGTTGAGTATGGTTGTCTCATGTACATTTAATTCCAAAAACACAATGCTAATTTTGTTTCATCAACCTACCAAATTAATATAGACCATGAAGAAGCACTCGATCGATCAAAGAATAAGAATTGTTTATCTTATAACATGTTTTCTAATTTTTCAACCTTCATAATAGTGTATTGAAACATTTCAAAAAAAATTCATAGAAGTACTCATGAAGTTATGCGCATTTACCTTCCAATGTACCAACTAACTTAGCCTTTACAAATTTTAAACTATTCTTTGTGTTGGCACACACGACATCGGGCCATAAACCTATTCCATATGAAAAGAAAGAAAACGTTTTAGAGGTTTCTATTAAGAGAGACCATATCAAAGAACCGAACAATAAGATATCGCTGGTGTCGTTTTCATGTGTAAGATGTGGGAACTTCATGAACATTTAGGAAACAAGCCCACTATCCAAAATTTAAATTTTTAATGGATTTTGAACCTTTCGTTTGTGTCACTTATTAAAAGATCCATTAAAAAAATTTACTATTTTAATTGTTTCTATCTAACAAAATTATGTGAAAGAAACTAGAAATAGTTTTCGGTTTGTGTCACTTACTAAAAGATCCATTTAAAAAAAACTACTAATTTAAATGTTTCTATCTAACAAAATTATGTGAATGAAACTAAGTATAGCTTTCTCCCTCAAATTTCAAGTTTTATTTTAGTCAATTTTCAAAAGTAATAAATCCCTTGTATCCCTTCTTATGTTAGGCTAGCCTCTTTTTGGCACAAGATTGGTCATAGATTTTAATGCATCACATTACTATATATATATTTATATAATTTTAATATTAATATTCTATTTTAATTTTTTTTTTATAATTTTTTTTTTGATTTTAATGTAATTTTGTTTTAAAAAAAATTGAAACTAATATTTTATTTTATATATATATATATATATATATAATAGAAATGTAAAATCATTAATAATAAAAATTCAATAAAAATATTTATAATATTAATGGTTTCTAAATCATAATTATGTTGATATAGAGAGTTTATTGTTGAAAGTTTCTTTTGAAATACTATTGTGGAGAAAATGTCCATAATACTACACAATATTGGAGAAAAAGATGTCAACATTTAATAAAAATATAGAATAAATATTTAATCTTCATCATATATATACACAAATTCAATAAAAATATGTATAACATAGATGATTTCTGAGTCATAATTATGTTGATATATAGATTTTCTTGTTGAAAGCTTCTTTTGAAATACTATTGTGGAGAATACCTCCATAATACTATACAATATTTTAGAGAAGGTTGTCAACATTCAATAAAATTATACAACAAGGATTATAAATATTCAATGTGCAAGTTGAAATAAAGATATGCAATATTTAAAAATAAATATTCAATGTGTTTAAGTGAATGTTTCACACGCGGAACCCACTTTGGGTGCGCCAATGTCACATGTCCCATATCGTCCACGCAATTAATTTTCCATAAAGTAAGTTCAAAAATAATGTATTGTAATATTCCAAAATTTATATCAGCAAATTGGAATATTATAGTTGTCACTTTTCTGATTTAGTTAAGTAAATAAAAGGGTGGAGGGACCCATAAACCTAGTAGATGAATAAAATCCACTTCTATAGTGTGAATGTGGGTTAATTGAGTAGTGCAGTAGCATTATGGAGTAGTGGAACAACATAATAATTAATAAAGAGTGGAGGTCATAGAGCATGAATGAGGAAAATGATGGAGATAGTGGAGAAGAAATTACATAGATGATGGAGGAAGTGGAGAGTAATTGCAACAGTGATGGAGATCATGGAGGACATCATAGTCTTTATGGAGGATAGTGGCCACATGTGCATCACAGTTATGAGGTGGGCCAAGGCTAGGTAAGGCTCACAATGATAAAAGGAATATGAGGGCAACAAAGGAAGATGAGTCTAGATTTTTATTGTTGAGTTTCATAAGACATTTCTTTGCACACTTAAGTTATTTAGCTAAGTCTGTTGTGTTGTTTAGCACTGGGTGTTCCCGAGTAGGAATCTCACCCTTACCCACGGGGGAATTCGAGTGCCTACACTAGGAAGGTTTTCTTAGCTAGAATTCATCATTTGAAAGCTAGTGCCACTTTCAAAAAATCTCATTTGCACTTCCAGCTCCAGGAATTACGGATTCCCAAACTTGGGTTTGAGAGTTGGAAGGTTGTTCTCAGTACTTTAGCTGAGAAACCTATGGAGGGATAAACCGTTCACACTGTGGATCCATTATAGTATTATTTAAGTTTCATTTTCATATCTAACATCATGTCATCCATCTATTCTCCTATGCAACAAAATTTCCTGCAGGAATTGCGTAATTCTGTAGTGAGGGTTTGAGGAGAAGAGGAATCTCCAAGAAACTCAGCTTGGAATCCTATGAGGGATTAATCCTTCACTCTGGGGATTATTTCAGCAGCCTGGGATCAACATTCTATTATTATAAGGCTACATCATCAAACCTCCTAGACAGCGCATCATTTCCCAAAAATTGTGCATGCAATAGTTGCATATTCAATGGAGGAGCTAGATCTCAAGTTTTGCACTTGGGGATCGGGAGAAGGGACCAGCCATTAAGTTATTGAGCTGAGTGGGTGATATTGGAGTAGATAAATCATTCTTCCAACCCCATATCAACAGTTTTTTCCAGGGAGTGCGTAACTCAGCCAACGGGGGTGCAGTGTGCAACCCAAAAAGGGCTGAAATTCCAAACTCAAAATCTGGCCAAAATTTTTCTGGGTTTTTCGAGTAGAGTTTGTGGTTAAAATCATGAAAATTTTGAAGAATTCCATTAGCCTCTCTGTTATGTGGATAAATCCTTCTAATGGACAAGAACGATCTTCCTAGTATCCTAAGGATATCTAGAAATAAACAACCAAATGAAAACCATTTTCTCTAGATCATTTGTGATTCAAAATTATTAATAACAAAGTACGAGGACATGCCCCTACCTGAAGTCCAATTCTTGCCAAAATATTCTATCTATTCGCTGCAAAAGAGGTCACTTTCGCATGTGAAACCTGCAATCAAAGACATATAAAAGGATTAAAAGCACCTGCAAGATATAATAATTGAGAAAACACTAATGTATCTCAGTGATCAAGGAATCTAAGAATTTAATTACTCAAATAGATACATGAACAATTCAATGAGAAAATGGAATCCATTTGTATTAACTTCTATAATAAGAAGTAACCTTACAACTTTTCGCCTTGATGTTATACAGGTTTTTCCGGGGTCCTGAACAATCATCATCTCTTAGATTGACAAGCCTTCTTCTCTTTGAAGTAGCATAAAGTTATGGAAATGAGTCTGTGATCACTCTCATAGAAAAAATGGCTAGTATGGAGAGTATGCTCTCTTTAGAATTTCTTCAGCAATTACCACATATGTGTCTCCACCATTTACAAGCTACCCTTGAGGCTGAAACATGAGCTCAATTTATAGGGAAATGGAGGTAGTTTCAGTTCCATGAAGAGGGGGATGGATTCCTCTCATGAAGGGATTTGAGCTCCATATAGCAAGGGATAAATTCCAAGAGTGAAGGGATAGAGCTCATGAGTATAGGATAAAGCTCAAACTGAACGTGCTTCTAGAAGCTCCCAGTTGGGAGAATATTCATCCAGACGGGTTTCTAGAATTTAATTTTTCCTTTATTTTACTATTTCGGGGGTCCCTAGTTTTTATAAGCAAAATGTGCAAGATATGTTTCAGGCTATAGAGAAAATATTCGTGGATCCATAGGCAAGGGCTAGGAAAAGTGCAGAGTAAGACTTTTTAGGGTTTTAATGAGCTTTTCTTCAATTTCAAGACTTGGTTTAGGAACATTGGGGTTTTTTACTTCTAAGGGAGCATAATATAGGTAGTGATGAACCTATATAGATAGTCAAATGTCATGGTCACAAAATAACGTGTAACAAATTTCCCCCTAAAGCGCGAAGTCTGAGGTAGTTGTGAAGATTGAAGTGCTTTATCTTTCCGAGGATTGGATTGCGGACACACCGGTCGAAAACTTGTAAAAATATTCAATGCAAACATATATATTTATATCATCACTGAGGTAGGCATTCCCATACTCAGATCAAAACTAACTACATGTTCTGGTATAGAAATGATTTTAAAATTACATCAATAGTAGACACAGCATGGACGCAGCCATCTGTTATAAGTATTCTACTGTATCATGAATAATAAAACTCCTCGCAACCTAGATGGTGGAAAATAGATCCAAGGTCTTGATTTCCGCTTCCCGAAATCGTATGATTCTATCCATGCGATTGATTGTATCGAAGTTGAACATGGTAGAAACAATTTGATTACCAGTCAATGATGTGAACTGTTAACAAGTGTGAGAGAAACCACTAATAATGACAATGTCTTTCAAAGTACTCAGTACAATCCATGAAGTGTGAATTAATGATTTGCAGTCGAACATGTCACGAAATAATTCGATCAAAGGTCAATGATGTAACTTGTCATTGAAGGCGACAAACCTGCCATTACAGCATGCAGATCCCAAGGTACTGATAGGATTCTAGATCAAATTTCTAGATGATGAGTTGTCGTCGATAGAAAGTGACTCGTTGTAGGAAAGCCTACAACACGAAACCATTAGATCAAGTTTTGAAGAAATATTTGCAAGGACTCACTCAGGGATGGTCAACGCGAATGAAGACAAATGTTTGCAATGAATGGTTTGTTTGAACTTTCTCTTGAACACATATCGACACTACAGATGGTTTGGTAACAATTGACTTAAATCTAATACCCAGAAACCGGCTGAAGACTTTCAATTTGGTTTGATTAACTGTTAGACAAAAGATTTTTCAAACCTAGATACAAGTGTGACAAAAGTGTCATGTTCAATAGTGGTATATTGATCTTAAAACAAGGGTGACAACTGGAATCATTTTCTCTCTTTTTCCCCCATCATTTACGGCAAGTACCTCTTTATTTTTTGACAACCTCGAGGAGGATAACATTTTCTTGTTGTGTAAGCTCATCCTCCAGATGAGTCCAAATTAGTATTACAATCGAACCCCAAGAAGGAGTGGTTCTTTCCTATTTGTAATCGACAAGTCCTTTAATATTAAATTTTAACGAGTCTAGTATAGGTGAAACTCGGTGTTTTTCAATTTTAGGGAGTCAGAAGAAAAACTGGTGGTTGTACTTTTTCATAAATTTAGTCTCTTAAGCCCGAAAAAGGATAAAATAATACAAGAGAGAACTCTATTGACCATGATTAGTCAACATATACCTTTTTCGTAAATATTTCATTTCAGTTCGGAAAAGGGGTAAAATTATACTGAAAGGACAGTTGTTCATTTCCTTTAATGTGTTCGAATAGTCAAGTACTCGGTAATATTTTCATGTTTAGAGAGTTTAAAAAGGGCTTGAAAGAGAATTCCATGGTTTCGCTTTTTCGTAATTTTCAAGAGCCCAAAAAAATGATAAAAGTATACTTATCATCAGAATAATTCTTTTCAATGGAAAAATCTGTATGCTGTACAAAACTCGAAATATTAAACATACCTATTTCCAATAAGTAAAAACAATGAAAATTTACTTTTTAAAGTGGAAAATAAATAAAATATAATATTTTATTCATTCAAAAAATCTTATAAAAAGGAGTTTAACAAAGTCATTTTCACTTTTTGTCTTCAGAGTTGTAAATTGAGAGCTTTTGGCAGAAAAAGTTCCAGAGTTGATAACGGGAGAATCGACCGCTCAAATCAAGATTCGTTAGAACGAAGTAATACACAACATTATTCTCTTCATTTATATCCGATTAAATTCTCCTTTTAGGTTTTAAAATCATTTGTTTAGGAGAAATTATGTTTAAAATTCCACTCTCGGGGGTTCGCAGGTCATACATGTGTTACCTGTGGACCCCACTAATTTTATTTAAGGAAAATTATCGGGCAACCACAATTTTCATATAGAGCATGTGCGGATGTCTGCACTTTCTCTGCACGAAAAATGCGGAGGCACCGTGACCAAATGAAAATTGATAATTTCTCACAAAAATGGTTAAAATTTCCCACTCTAAAATTTTCGAATCCTCAAATCCATCCATTTGCAGACTATTCCACCATGCTAGAGTGGAGATAACACGAGCATGAAGGTATATATGATGCGATTATTAATGATATGGCCATAATGCGTGCACTTAGAAATTGTGGTCTGTATAAATTATGGAAAATTCAAGGTATGAGGGCACAGGTGGAACTGATGACATGGCTAGTGAACAAGTGGGATGTTCAAAACTAGTGTTTTATCATTGGTGATCATCGGCTCAGAATTGAGCTCAAAGATATTTATTTTCTCACTGGATTATCCAAAAGAGGAGAAAACATTTCTTTGTTTGGAGCTAGGCAGGGTGGCCTACCTATTGCTAGTTACAAACAAGAGTTTTGCAATGATGAAGTAGATCCCAAAGATAATCGCATAGATATAAATACTATCTTGCAACTTAATCTTAAGGTTATTTCATTCACAGTAACCAGGTTGTGTGGAAGTGCAGCTCCACATGTGGCCACCATGTCTCAGATGCAGACCGCGGTTGAATGTTTCAGAGGCACCATTTTCAACTGGTGCAAAGGGGTATTGGCCAACATGAAAGGCCAACTGACCAGAGAAAAAAATTCAAAATTGAAAAAGTTTGGGTATGGCGCCATCCTAATTTCTTTTGCTTTTGACAGGATTCCATTCCTTGCCCCTCAGCTTATTCCTGTTGATCGTGGTGAACTTAGAGAAAATCATATGGTACATTGGGTTGCACTAATGGCACGCCATGGTGGCGACGACAGTACTGTGGTTCAGTTTACTCCTACGTATTTTATGTGGCTGTAGAACCAAATCTTCACAATTGAAGATTTCCCATATGTGAGTATAGATTTTAGAGGTGATCACGAGATGTCCTTACCTCTAGGGGCACAATGGGAAGAATCAGGTAAAAAAATAATTTTGATGTGTTTTAACTCTAAGTTTTGTTTTTTTTCTAATCGTCCAATACTGATAACAAAATTTTAAATGCAGATGTTGGTCCACGATAGCAAGCTACACTCCGCCCCTTTGAAAGGCGGAAAACAAATCCTATAGTACAACCATATAATCAGGCAACATAAATCCTCACTAACATGCAACACAACCTGGAGAGGTTGACTATAGATATTCTTGAGACATCAACAGACGACATTCCTCTTCATCTCTAGAGATATGTTACTGGTGTTCTAGGCCAGTTTAGGACATTCCTACGCAAGGTGGCACGTGTGATAGTCTACTACCATGACCATCACCACGGATAGTGGATGATCACCATGGATTGACATATTTTGTTTTTTGTATCAATATCTTTCAAAGCATAAGGTGTTTAAACCTATTATCATAGACGATGTAATTTTTTTTTTTTGAAAACAAACTCCTATCCATGATATTACTACTTTCTCTGACTATCTTATTCAACATGTATCAAATGTTATTTTGGTTTACTATTTTAACGTTGAAAATGTCCATTTAGAACACAATTAGCTAATGCATCAGCCAATGTGTTTAAATTTCTTGAAATTTGTTGATATTCAATGTAATCAAATTGTCCTTCCAAGAGACAAACCTTCAAAAATAATCTCAATAACACTGGATTTTTAATTGCATGTACTTTGTTTAAATGTAATACAATGAGTTCATAATCTAACCTAATGATCAAAAATCGAATACCAAATAAGACGTCATCAAATAATAACTCAAACACTGCGCTATATTCTGTAATATTGTTCGTAGTTTGACCAAGGCTTACCCCATGCATAGAAACTAACTCATCAGTGGGTGAATAGATAACCCAATCTGTGGAAGAAATATTCCGTGTACTACGACAGGCACCATCAACAAAACCAATGTATGTTTGAAGGGATGTCGACATTTGCAATACCAAGGGTAATCAAGATAAGCAGAGATAGTAGCACAAAAAAAATTAAACTAGGCACACTTATCTAATATAAGGCACACTAACTAGAAAAATAACTAATATACAAGTGAGATCTTCACACAAGAATCAAACATAATATCTCTTTAGATAAAGACCATTCCTAGGCTTATCTAAAGAGACCCCATCATAATAAATCAATTCATAGGCCCCTTTGGCAAGCACTCGCTTGACAATGTAAGGACCATGGCAAATTGGTTCGAATTTCTCACCTCCTAGCTTATCATTAGCTTGATCATATACTAAGACTAGGTCACCTTCTGAAAAAACACGAGGTGTAACACTTCGATCATACTGAGCTTTAACGTGTTTTTTATGAGCTTCAACTACTAATGTAGTGATGCACCGAGTCTCATCTAATTGTGCCAAGTACAAAAAGCATTTTTCTTCTTCAGATGTAGTTGGTAATAAATATATGGCTAACTGGAGTGATGTTATTTCACTTTCAATGGGTAACATAGCTTCTAAACCATAAACTAGTTCAAAAGGAGTGAACCCTGTAGCAGTTTTTGCTGAGGTTTGGTATGGCCATAGCACCAAAAAAAACATGGTATGCCAATTTGATTTGTGGGTTCCGATAATCCCTTTGATCATGGTGGTTAAAACTTTATTAATGGCTTCAACTTGACCATTAGCCTACGGGTAATATGGAGTAGAGTTCTGATGGCATAGGCCAAGTTGATATGAAAATTCGATCATCATTGTATTTCGAAAATGACTCCCATGGTCAGTGATAATAGCTTGGAGTACATGAAATGAGAAATCACATGATTGAATACGAACGTAGCTGCAATTTTTCCATCTACCGCAAATGTAGGTATTGCCTTGGCCCATTTGGTAAAGTAATCTACAGCGAGAATAATATACCCATGCCCCTCGGCCGAGTGATAGTTACAGATAATGAAATCAATGCACCATTTCACAAAACAAATGAAAACAATTATGGTGTGAAGAGGAGTTGGTGGTGCATGCATCTTTCGATCAAATATTTGACAGTTGTGACATTTTCAGACCGCAAGAATGCAATCTTTGAATAATGATGGCCAAAAATAGCCAGCGCAAAATATCTTTTGGGTTGTGGCATACCCAGACATATGACCACCACATACTCTAGAGTGGTAGTCATTCAAAACCCTTTCAGCCTCTGCAGGAGTTATGCAATGTCGAAAAATAGAATTTGTACCATGACGATAAAGTGTGTCCCCAACAATATTGTATTGTTGAGATTGGTAACGGATCTTTCGTCGATTTGAATGTGAAAGCTCAGGTCGAAATGTTTAGGTTTGAAGATAAATGATGATATCTCCATACCACAGATCTAATTTACTAATAAGAAACAGAGATTCGTCTACAATGGGATACTTTACCGCATTTTCCGTCTTAGTAGTGGGAAAGTCACACATAAGTTCTACAAACACCAGTGATTTCTTTGATTTATATTTTTCGAATTCCAAATCAAACTCTTGTAGGATAACAATCCATTTACAGTATTTTCTCCCAAGTAATTGTTTTTTCAAAATGTACATCATTGGGTTGCAATTAGAAATCACAGTTTTCTTTCATAACAATATGTGATGACGAAATCTTTGGATAGCATGAATTGCTGCCAAGGCCAATCTATCCACATGTGAATATTTAATTTCAGTTGGATTCAAATTCCAACTTATATATTAATTCACATTTTCATTGTGAAATTCATCCTCTTGAACTAAAACCATTCCAATGGTGGAATAAGAGGCTGCTAGGTATAAAAAGTAGTCTTGGTTGTAATTGGGTGGATATAATAACTATGCATGGGTTAAAGCATGTTTTAGAGCATCAAAATATCGATCAAAAATCTCATCCCAAATAGAAGGAACATTATGTTTCAACAACCTGGTAAAACCTTTTACTCACTCAACACAGTTTGGGATAAATCTACATAGAAATTTTTCTTTCCCTTGCAAACTTTGGAGTTGGCGAAGTGTGGAAGGAGGAGGTAAATTTATGATGGCCTCAAGATTCGAGGGATCGACATGAATGCCGGCTTTGGAAACAACAAATCCGAGTAATCGTCTAGATTTCACACAAAAAACACACTTGTGCAGATTCAAACGAATCCTGTAACGCCTACATCTCATAAAAATTTCTCGTAAATGAGTAGCATGATCTTCCGTGTGCAATGAGTGAGCAGGTGAATCATCCAGATAAGGTTGCACAATTTTTTTGATGTCATGAAAAGCGTGAGACATTGCCCTTTCAAAATTTGCACTAGCATTCTTTAATCCAAAAGGTAGTTTATAGTAAGCAAATGTTCCCCAAGGAAAAATGAATGTTGTTTTTGGTTGATCAGCAGGGAGTATGTTTATTTGATTATATCTAGAAAATCCATCCATAAATGAAAACATCTCATTTCCGGAAAAATCATCAATGATTTGGTCGATATAGGGGGTAGGATAATTGTCCTTTGGACAGGCTTTATTGATATCCCTATAATCGACACATACTTGTATAGTCCCCTGCTTTTTGGTAACGATAACTATATTAGATACCCAATCTGTTAATGGGATTGGATAAATAAATCTTTCTCTTAGTAGTTTCTCAACTTGAGCTTTAATAACAACAACTTTTCGCAGATGTATTAGACATAAAACGTTTTCTAATATGCTTTGCATCCGAGTATGTTTTTATTTCATGGACGACAATTTTTGGATCAATTTTCTTCATAGGACCAGGAAAATATGTCGTAGAATTCTTGAAATAGGGATTTATATGTATTAATTTCGTCAATCGTACAAGAAGCTCCTATATGAATGTTTTCAACAAATCCAGGTTTAACTGATATGTCAATAGGAATAGTTGTAGAAATGTTCCCCAAATTAATCTCAAAATCTGAATTTGTAATTGTGATTGGATTTTGTGGTTCCTTGACATAATCAATTCTAAAAATAGACGAAAAATCATTTTCAAATCTATCAAGTTCAGGTAAAAATGAAGATCTATGATGTAGATCATCCCATGGTAATCCATCCATAGACAAAAATTCACAAATACTTTCATCACTATGAAACACTTTTTGGAAAGGATCAGAAATAGATGTCAAGAATGAGATTGATAGTGAATAAGACTCTTCATTGACCACATTCATTGGATCAGGATTAGTTTAAGTTGTGTTAGAAAATGACTATGTTGTTGTATATGCTATCTCAAAAGGACTCGAAGGCATCTCGCCATTGAAAGAATCCATTTCTGACTTTGAAGGTACTATCCAAGGATCATGAAATGGAATAGTTCTTGATGAAATCATATTGATATTAGCAATGGTATGCTGTACGTTGGGTGGAGGCATAAAAAAATTCCCATCAAAGAAGAGTCCTTTACTAAATCTACTCCAACATATTCATAAGGAATAGTCAATTTTACAACATGTTGGATACTATTTGTAGAAGTTGGGTTGGACGAATAATATGACAGTTGATCGATTTTCACAATATTATGAGGAAAAATGATTAACCGAAAGACGGAAGACACGACAATAGTCATAGAATAAGACCAACTTCAACCCAGAAGAAGGTTGTAATCTAGAGGGGCATCAACTACTTCCACATCTAGATTAACATTTTTACCTTCAGCTTCTATAGGTAGATCCTATAAAATTCCATACGGATGGAAACCTCTTCCATCAAAAGCTTTAATGATTTTCGGATATTGGTTGAATGTTGGAGAACCAAGACTTTTCCAACTTTTTAATGAAATTATGCATGTAGATGCCCCCTCATCAATTACAGTATGAAATATTCATCAGTTTTTTACTAATACCAGAATCTGAAAAGCCATCTGATAGGTGAGTATCGGTGTAAAATTTTCTATATCGAAGACCATAAGGTTAGAATCCTGAGGATCTATAGCTCCAATAGCTGATAAAAGTAATTTCCTCTGTGCTAGACATGATTGTAGCACTTCTAAGGCCAACATTGCTGAAGGGGAAATCGCCAAGTCTTCAACAATGTTGTAGTTCTCGGAAACTCTTGCATGTGGATTGAAAGATGATTTCCGAAGTACACCTTTAGCAGGCGGTTTAATTACTAGATCAGGTTATGTTTCTCGATATGAATTGGATCAGAAACCAAAGGAGATGTAGCTAGTGTTGAATTAAAATTTTCTACTTATTTACTAGTAACAGGATTTTTACTTCCATAGTCTTGCGATCGCGTCGCAGCCATAACCTAAGACATCATTAAAATATCTGCTGATGGGTGTGAAGAAGATCCTATCATTTTTCTATCTTGAGTAGGAAAAGGATCCTTAAAGATAGGGGGTGTGGGAAAACCTTTGATGAATTTAGAGACCTCAAACCAACCGTGGCACTCTTTAGTAAAGTGATCCTCATCACAGATTAGACAAGGACAACAAGGTTTTCGTTTATTGTCAAATGGTTCAGTTTTTTAGGTTAAGAAAGCAGTTGCTAAAGAATTGAAATTTTTGAATGAGCCATGTGGTAGTTCAATATACCATTTTGTAGCTAAGCCTATCAGTGTTCTCTGAAACAGTCATAATCAAATAGAATCATTAATCAAAGAGTTTGATGCACATCAGAGGTGGTAAGTCATGACATGGTTCGAGGGGTCCTCTCCTAATTTCCCTTCAAATTTAGGGATATCACCGGGCAACTTATTTGGCATTGGTGGCCAATGCAGAAGATAATAGATGGGATCATTCGTTAGGTGCGAAAAATCAGGTAAATCCAAATTTTCTATGAATGGAAACCGACGGTTAGGGTCCTGAGAAAATTAATAACCTTGCAGAACTATACCAGTACCAGGAAGATGATATACAAGATATCATAGAATAGCCTGTGCATTTGGAATTGTAATACCTCCCGTATAACCAGGATTAGCCGGATCATATTGGGGTTGAGCTGGTATCTGTTATGTGTAACTAGGGTATGGTTGATGATGGTATACTGGATTTTGTGTTGCAGGCCAATATTGATACTTCCCTTGATATGGTTGATAAAAAAATTGAGGTTGGCTTGTTACAATTGTACTTGTACCATGTGGTCTCGTAGGCAGCTGAACAGTAGTTTGGATTTTAGGTCCAGGTTGTGGTGCAGAGACTATAGGGGTTTGTTGTGATACTTGAGGGGTTGTAGGAATAGGGGCTGCAGAAACTCCAGGAATAGGTGTGGTAGCTTGAACAGAAGTTGGTGCAGCAGTTTGAGGTGGAGTTCCAGGTGTACTCGGACCAGGTTGTTGAACAGTACCAAATGCAGGTACATGAATCATAGGTTGAACAGGTTGGACTGGTTGCTAGATTTGACTATAACCCATTGGTTGACCAGGTTGATAATAGGGTACTTGCACATTAGGTTGAAAATTTTGTTTAACTTGTGATGGATCCCACACTATGTTTACTCTAGGATATGAAGGTCCCATTAAAGGTTGTGTTTCATAAGAAGGACCATAACTAGGTTGATAATTTGGAACATAAGCTTGATAATTAGCTGGATAATTCCCACCTCCTTGAAACAATTGTTGTTCTCGGTAAAATTGTGGCACTAAAGGAGGCTGATGTCCTTGGAAAGAAGGTTTCCCTAGTGTAGGGTACTGTCCTTGAAGAGGCTACGGACGGTGAGTTGAGTATTGTCCTTGAGGTTGATATTGGCCCTGAGGTATGTACTGACCTTGAGGTATGTACTGTCCTTGAGGTTGATATTGAACTTGACGTATGTACTGTCTTTGAGGTTGCCCCCCAGGTGGTAAATTACCACTTTGAGGTTGCCTCCTAGGTGGTAAATTACTACCTTGAGGGTCAAGGTTATGAATGTTTCCAGACATCATGTAAATGTGTTCCACACTCAAATTTTTAGTATGTGATTCATTTGAACCAGATGATGGTATATTTTTGTCGGGAGAAGGAGCTGCTCCTGAGAAAGTACCAGAAAGCAACAGGTATCCTACCGGAATAGATGGACCACCATAAAAATATGATTTTGGTGATGCAAAAAACATGGATGACTCACCAGGCATGTTTAATGGAGGTCTGTAACATCTTGGTATGGCGTAAAAAGGAATTCGGGGTGGTGAATAATTTAGACCAGTATTGTGTAGAAAGTATGCCAACTAGGAATACCAAGGATCTTGTTTGAAAGGGCTATAGTAAATCAATTCACTTGGCCTAAGATCTAAAGAGTCCTGATTTGAAGGAAGAAAAAATTCTTCTTCAGTGTCAGTAATTTCTTCAATACTAATGAGATCAGGAGGAAGATTTTTAGTGATATGATACTTCACTGTGGGTGAATCAGGATGATGAGGGGTTTGAGTAATGAACTCGTAAGTAGATTTAGATATAGCAAGTTTAGTTTCTGGTTGAGAAATTTCAGGATTAGTAGTTGATAATTCATTAGTTGTAGAAACAAGTTCAGCTAATTTAGAAATTGAAACCCTTCTTGGAGTACTCTCTGTTGTTTGAGGTTGCTATACTTTGTATTCAGGTTGAATAATTATTGATGTTTTCTTCGTGTTCAGTCGATCCAGTCCCTGATGTTTGTCCTTTCTCAGATTTAAGTTTTTCTAACTTGCTTCGTGTGTACTCAGGAGGTTTCCCTCGCATTTTACGTGATTGTCTAGGTAAATCAGCCACAATTAAAAAATTTAACACATGAAATCAAACAAAATTTCAACAAAAATGTCCTAAAGTCTCTAAGGAAACAATCAAATTGATTACACACCTATAAAATCTAAGAGAGCAATCCACACATAAATAGTAGATTCCCACACTAAAAACACTAGTTGATGATGAAATCCAACATCGTAGAATTTTAATGTAGAAATGGCAGTTAGAACAATTACCACGACAACCTACTTAATGAAACATTCTGGTGGAAGTTTCTCCAATTAAACCATCTCGAAGTGAAGAGAACCCTCCGAAAAGTCCAAGTGAGTCTAGTCGGCGTCTACTCTAGGTACAGTGGGCCCTTCCCTCCACTATCACCTTGGGAAGAATCTTAAAGTCTATAGCCACTAAGGTCACCAATGGGATATAATCCAAGATTTACTGACAAGTGACCCAAGGCTCCTCAATAATGGTCTATTTGAGGTTTACCATTTTTAATACGTGCACATCTGCTATCTTTTCCAATGAGATAGGTACGATTACCTCATTGGTTCGGACATGATCTCGTGCTTGACTCTTTTAAAAAGAGCTTCCCGGAGAATACATGCTAGAATTGGATTTTTCCTACTACAAGATTGCTACTTGTTTGTTTTAACTATCTTGGAATGTTAATTACAACCTATTCCAAGACACTAGCCTAAGCTATGTTGGTGGAAAATAGCCCTAGAAAATGTAAAATATCTAGATTGATTTTAATTTAAGTGTTGTTTTTAATTTGGTTGTTTCTTGAGACAGAAGGTATGGAAGTGAAACTTCAATGATTTTTTAATGACCCGACTCAAAAATATGCTAAATGCGTCTATATGAAACTGAAACTTTTTTTTTTTAATGAAATCTATCTAAAGGAAAGATTTGAGAGATTTAGATAACTTTCAAAGCACCAATTCTTTCTCTTATAAAGAAAAATATTTGAAAAGAAGACGATTTATTTGAGAAATTAATTTCATATGATGATCAATTACTCATTCAAAATGAAGTCCTTTATCATTCATATAAAAAACTACAAATAAATTGACAAACTATTTCCAAAAAGAAGACCTTATCGAAAATTCCTAAAAACATAAAATTCAAAACCAAAAGAAAAGACTCTAAATTTGAGCTCTATCTAGAAAGTTTTGAGGATGTTTTGCTTAGTTTGTGATCAAACCAAGAAGAATTTATGTTTGTCTCAGAAAAAATCAAAACATCCAACAATGGTTTAAAGTGAAATTCAGGCCTTAGTAATCTTAAGACTCTTCTAAATTTGCAAATGAAAATGAAACTCAATTTTCATAAAAACAAGGGTTGCAACAAATTCAATTGCTAAGCAAGAAAACAAAAACATACCATTAATCTAAGGTATATGATGGTTTCTAATGTAGATCAGAAAGAAATTAGGGCAAACACTCACTTGTAAAATGAAAATCAGATGAAAAACCACTCATACACAAGAATTGCTGAAAGAAATTCACACATAAGAACTTGACAACCAAGACAAGTTGGGGCAAACACAGAGAATCTGTAATCTAGCTCTTGAAAAGATAATTCCTAATTTTTCAAAAAATTTCCACAAGTCCACAGGTTTCAATGGAGAATAGTGCAGTACCGCAATATTTTGAACTAAAAGCTGCGGAGGCTACCACATTGTCTTTAAACAAAAACTGTGGACTCCAGGAAAAACACAGAAAAAATAAAAATTCAGATTTACTTTTCAGGGATTTTGGTAAGTTATCTACCCAACCTAGTTTTAGACTAATCAAAATAGAAAAATCAAACTGAAAAAAATAAAAAGAGAAACTAAGTTCTATTCCCTATTGGATTCGTGATTTTGTTATGCGGATAAATCCTTCTTGTGAACAAGAACAATCTCCCTAGTATCCTAAGGATATTTAGAAACAAAAAACCAAATTCAAACCATTTTCTCTAGATAATTTGTGATTCGGAATTATTAATGACAAAGTACGAGGACATGCCCCTACCTAAATTCCAATTCTTGCTGAAATATTCTATCCAGTTGCTCCAAAAGAGGTCACTTCAACATGTGAAACCTACAATCAAAGACAGATAAAAGGATTAAAAGCACCTGCAAGATATAATAATTGAGAAAAAAATAATCTATCTGAGTGATCAAGGAATCAAAGAATTGAATTAATCAAATAGATACATGAACAATTCAATGAGAAAATGCAATTCATTTGTATTAACTTGTATAATAAGAAGTAACCTTACAACCTTTCACCTTGATGTTATACAGGTTCTTCCGGGGTCCTTAACAATCGATCTCTCTCAGATTGACAAGCCTTGTTCTCTTTGAACTAGCATAAAGTTATGGACATGAGCGTGTGATAATTCTCATATAAAAAATGGCTAGTATAGAGAGTATGCTCTCTTTAGAATTTATTCAGAAGTTACCACATATGTGTCCCTACCATTTACAAGCTACCCTTGAGACTGAAACATGAGCTCAATTTATAGGGAAATGGAGGTAGTTTCAGTTCCATGAAGAGGGGGATGGATTCCTCTCATGAAGGGATTTGAGCTCCATATACCAAGGGATAAAATCCATGAGTGAAGGGATAAAGCTCATGAGTATAGGATAAAGTTCGAAATGAACATGCTTCTAGAAGCTTCTAGTTGGGAGAATATTCATCTAGCTGGGTTTCTAGAATTTAGTTTTTCCTTTATTTGACTGTTTATGGGGGTCCACAGGTTTTATAAGAAAAACGTGTGGGATGTGTCGCAGGCTATAGAGCAAATATATGTGGATCCGCATGCAAGGGATAGGAAAAGTGCAGAGTTAGACTTTTTAGGGTTTTAATGAGCTTTTCTCCAATTCCAAGACTTGGTTTAGGAACATTGGGGTTTTTGACTTCTAAGGGAGCATAATATAGGTAGTGATGAACCTATTTCGACAATCAAATTTCATGGTGACAAAATAACGTGTAACACTCTCGCACATAGATCTGCTTCCCAGGAGTAGTACTTTCCAGCAACAACAACGGTTTTTACTTTCCAATGCTAGTTTTCAATAGAGTTGTTTCAACCATATTTGGATGGCTTGAGTGCATCCCATTTTGGAGCACTGTGTATACTAAATTTTTGTTGAAACATAATGATAGGGAACAGTTGTTTCTATTCGTATGTATGATGTTTTGATATATTCTGGCATTTTTCTAGTTCTACATGTTTTATTCTTATTTTACCGTAGTTTGAATTGTGCATATGTTCTATATTATTGTTTCTCCAATTTTGGGATACTACAGTGGTATAAAAGCATGATATTTGGCTCATCTTGTGGGTAGTTCATGACATCAGAAGAATAAGAAGAAGAATCCGAAAGAGAAGAAGTCTACAATGGTGGAAGGATTGAGTTTTTCCATACTTCTCTTCAGATCTATACAGGATGCCACCATGGAGATAAAAGAAATGAGAAGGGAAAGGCGAAAGGAAACATCAAGCGGGTTTTAGAATGGAGAAGTTCCGAGCACTTCCTATCAACAGTATAAGCAACTGGCTATGCAAAAATATCCACAACGCCCTACTATGCCCACTTTCCTTACAAAAGGAAATGAATGGCATGGAGATGGAGGATATTTTGGAGCATGAGCCTCTTAGTGATTATCTTGAAGAGTACCAATCTCAATTTGGAGCATTCAAAGAGAATCTGACTTTCCAACAATTTTTCCAGATTAAAGAGAAACAGAGACCCCATAGCAGCAATAGAAGAAGAGGGCATATGCAGAATATATTCCTTTTTCTTACATTTGATGGGTCATCCAAAATCATGGCAAATGCTTGGATGGAGAAGTTATATGATTTATTCTAGCTACACCCAGTAGTGGAAGCAGAGGCTATTCATATTGTAGCGCTGCACCTTGATGGTGAAGAAAGTGATTGGTGGTTCAGAAATATGAAGCATGCAAGAGTGACTGTGTATGAATACTTCACTCAAAGGTTGGTAAAGAGCTTTGACTGAAGAAAACCGGCGGCACTTTCCATTGAGACATTTTCTGACATTGATAAGGAAGTATATGAGGAGAAAAAGGAAGATGTTAGCACTGATACTCCGGGAGAAGAGCAACTACTACCACAACCAGTTGCAGTAGAGGTACTTTCATCAGTGGGAGGAGCACTTACATCTTTGCAATATGGTCTTGAGCATTCGACATTGAGAGTCCTAGGCATGATTCAAAAGGTGCATGAGAAAGAGGAAGAATATACCAACGCTGGTGTAGTAGTAGAGGAGAAACCATCACCATCACCAGTAGTTGGAGAAAAAATTGCATCGGTTGGAGGAACTCTTGTAGCTTTACAATATGTTCCCAACATCAGCTGATCCAAGGTATGCAAACATTTCCACCCCATATTATTTCAGCACATGAGATTGAGGTTTGTGGGGTCATGCCATTAGGGAAATTGCATGACCAAGGGTTAGAGCACATTGCTGATTTGGAGCAGCAGGATATCACTACACTGAGGACCCTTTACTAATTCAAGGAGAATATGTATAGCTATCCTAGTTTGACATTGTTGAGCTGCACACAACAATTTTTGTTTGAGTGCAAAGTTTCTGAGGATGGTATTAGCATAGTCCTAATGCAGGGAAGCTATATAATAACTTTCGATAACCGGAGGCTACTGTTGCATGAGTTGTTGTATTCTATTTAAAACAAAGATATATTAGCCATTATGCATGCATTGGTCAAATTCTGACAGTTTTTTATTGGCAGTATATTTTGGGTGAAGACCAACCACCATAGTCTTCGACATATTTTTGAGGAGGAGAAGCAGCTGCATAAGAGGAAAAAATGGTGGATCAGTACAATGCACGACTATGAGTTCAACATTGTGTATGGAGAGGGCCATGAGACAACATATGCACTATCATGGAGATCAACAGCGTTGTCACTAAGGAACAATGATTATTTGAGGGCCTAACTATTATTTGAGCATTCTAATGACCGCTTCACATATGAATCATTGGATGGGAAGATGGTAGATGATATAAATCATGTAATGGATAACATCTTCCATTATCAGGACATAGCCTTCTTGATCAGCCCCTCACATCTCATTGAGAAGTTTCTGCATGCAACATATTCAGAACCTCATAGGTTCTACCGGACCATCGGTGAGAGGTTCTCATGGAGACACCTCAAGGAGGATGCACTTCGACATATCATGGAGTACAAATATTGTCATCAGATTGTAGAGGATGGTATTGTCGACATTGATACACTCTTGAGGTATGCGCATCGCTTCGATATTTTCACACAGTACGTTGCAATTTGCAACAAGAAATAGTGAAATTGGCATCCATAAACAACATGACAACACCTACACTAGTGTGGGACCACACGTCATGTAGTGATGGGTCCTAGCGATACATTAGTGTGCAATTCAATTTATTTAATAAATTGGAAATGTGTCTAATTTAATTATCCCTTAATTAAATTGGACAATAAATTGTAATCTTATCTCATAAACACTTGTAATACTTAACAGAGTGTGATAGAATCACTTAGCTCATGAATTTCAAGTTGAGGGTGGTTGGTGAGGCATGCAGAGTGATTCTATGTGTTTTTGAGTCCAACTTGCAGTTATTGCATTAGTTTAACGCATGAGAAATTAGTTAACTAAATTAAGTGAGTTAAACTCAGTCTAACTAGTTGTAACTGATTGTTGCACTAGTGAGAGGCCAAGTGAATTAAATTGGATTTAATTCACATGCAATGATCTGTCAAGTGAATGATGATTTACTATTAATAGTTGAATGCATATCAGTTCTGATGAAGGCCTAGTTGAGACAGAGAATAAAGGGAAGTTATCTATCAGTTGTATTTATAGAAAAATTTCCTGAGCAAAATTATATACACCATAGGATGCCAATGATGTATAACGCAATTGAGGAAGGCTGAAATTCCTAAAGAATAGGGATTGCATTCATTAGGAATTGTGTGAGAAAGGTAGGCTGAAGACAGGTTGAGAATTGGCTAAGTGTTGGCCCGATTTTGTCTGGATCAGTGTGAAACGATTAGCAGAGTGCTGGAGACTCTTGTGAGAAGAGTGCATTGTAATTGTTTCATGATTCCTTGTGGAATATACAATAGAAGATAGAGGGGTTTTGAGCAGCAACATTTCTCTGGGAAATTATCTGTGTTGTGGTTTGATTTGATTCTTTCTTTGCTTCATGTGATTAGTGATTGTATTTAATTTCTGCAATTGATTTATAGAAGCAACTTAGTATCTAGCTTTAGTACATTGTTAGATCGGATTGAATCCATTGATATACAAATGTTTGTATAATTTCTACATGGTATCAGAGAAGGAATTATTTGGGTTCTCGAGTTTGCAGAGAACATCTAAAAAATTTTATGAATTTTTTTCAAAAACAAATAGCATATTTGGATTCCTTGTGAAAAAAGACTGAAATTGGAAAAAAAAATTGGTCGAATCAAAGCTCGGATGAGGGAGATATCGTCGATTTAAAATCAGCTCTTTTTTTAGAAACGTTTGTGACGATGAGACAATTACAATGTGTGTGGGACAAGAATCTACATGCACTTGAGGTAAAATATGCATGAAAATATTTGAGGAGAAAATCGGAGGCTAGTGACTTGGTGGTTGAGAGGGAGCCTCTCAACATGTAGCCTCAGAAGTAGTCTTAGAAGGTTGTGAAGAAGTGACAATTGGAGAAGAAGAGAGGAGACCGAGTGGAAGAGTCCACTCAAGAAGAGTCCTCTAGGAGGGGGAAATTTCAAGCCAGATGGGAAGAGGGAGTACATGCATCTATACCTCCACGTGTGAGGTGGAGCGATGTATAGAATTAATCCCAAAAAGAAATTTTTTTAGGATTCATGAAGATGGTGTGTCTCATGGATCGAACCTAGCTATGAGGAAGCCACAATATAAAAATAGAGGGATTGGTTAGATTGACGCAGTCAGATGTCAGGAAGACAGAAATCAGAGTGAAAGTCTGATACTGGAGCGTAGATCAGAGTTGGTAGGAGTGTAGAGTGCATGGATGCAGATGTCAACAGTGCAGAGAGTCCAGTAGACATTTGCAATAGCTAGCAGCAGTCAGTAGAATTTGATGATAGATGCATTATACTGATACAGTTTTTTGGAGACTATTCAGTTTTAGAAGTGTTGCATGTAAAAGTTTCATGTGCGAGAAAGACTAGAGAAGTGTTGCATGCAAGAGTTGCATGTGCGATAAACACTAGAGAAGTGTTGCATGCAAGAGTTGCATGTGCGAACAACACTAGATAAGTGTTGCATGCAAGTGGTGCATGTGCACTTGCAAGGAAATTCCAATGTACCGGATTGGGACAAATTGATCCCTTTCTTATTGAGAGGGAGTGTTGAAATTTGCAACAAGAAACAGTGAAATTGGCATCCAGAAATAACAAGACAACACCTACACTAGTGTGGGACCACAGGTCATGTAGTGATGGGTCCTAGTGATACATTAGTGTGCAATTAAATTTATTTAATAAATTGGAAATGTGTCTAATTTAATTATCCCTTATTTAAATTGGACAATAAATTTTAATCTTATCTCATAAACACTTGTAACAGTTAACGAAGTGTGATAGACTCAGTTAGCTCATGAATTTCGAGTTGAGAGTGGTTGGTGAGGCATGCTGAGTGATTCTATGTGTTTTTTAGTCTAATTTGTTGTTAGTGCATTAGTTTAATGCATGAGAGATCAGTTAACTCAATTAAGTGAGTTAAACTCTTTCTAACTAGTTGTAACTCATTGTTGCGCTAGTGAGAGGTCAAGTGAATTAAATCATACTTAATTCACATGCAGCGATATGTGAAGTAACTGATGATTTGCTATTAATAGCTACATGCATGTTAGTTCTGATGAAGACCCAATTTAGAGAGAGGTTAAAGGGAAGTTATCTATCAGTTGTATTTATAGAAAATTTCCCACACAATTATATACATCATAGGATACCCATGATGTATAGCGCAGTTGAGGAACACGAAAATTCATAAATAATAGGGATTGCATTCATTAGGAATTGCATGAGCAATGGAGGATGAAGGCAGGCTGTGAATAGGCTAAGTGTTGGCCCAATTTTGTCTGGATCAATCTGAGACAATTAGAAGAGTGCAGGAGACTCTTGTGAGAAGAGTGCATTGTAATTGTTTCATGATTTCTTGTGGAATATACAATAGAAGATAGGGGGGTTTTTGAGCAGCAAGCTTTCCCTGGGAATTATCTGTGTTGTGGTTTGATTTGATTCTTTCTTTGCTTCATGTGATTGGCGATTGTGTTTAATTTACGCAATTGATTTGTAGAAGCAATTCAGTATCTAGCTTTAGTACATTTTTAGATCCGATTGAATCCATTGATATATATATATGTTTGTATAATTTCTACATGGTATGAGAGCAGGAATTATTTGGGCACGCGATTTTGTAGAGAATATTTGAAAATTTCGATGAAAATTTTTCAAAACAAATTACCATATTTGGATTCCTTGCAAAAAATACCCAAATTGAAAAAAACAATTGGTCGATTCGGAGCTCGGATGAAGGAGATATCGTTGATTTAAAATCAACCCTTTTTTTAGAAACTTTTGCAATGACAGGACAATTATAATGTGCGCGAGTCAAGAACCTACATGCACTTGAGGTAAAAGATGCATGCAAAGCTTTTAGGAGAAAAGTAGAGGTTAGTGACTTGGTGGTTGAGAGGGAGCCTCTCAACATGCAGCCTCAGAAGGAGTCTTACAAGGTTGTGGAGAAGCCACAATTGGAGAAGTAGAGAGGAGACCAAATGGAAGAGTCCACTCAAGCATAGACCTCCAAGAGGGGAAAATTTTGGGCCAGATTGGCAGAGGGAGTACATTCATCTATACTTCCATGCGTGAGGTGGAGCGATGTGCAGAATTAATACCAAGAAGAAATTTGGGCAAGATTCATTGAGATGGTATGTCTCATGGATCGAACCTGGCTACAAGGAGCCCATAGTACAGAAGTAGCATGATTGGTTAGTTTATGTAGTCACATGTCAGGAAGACAGAAATCAAAGTGACATGTGTCAGATACTGGACCACAGATCAGAGTTGGTAACAATGCAGAGTGCATGGATGCAGATGTCAACAACGCAGAGAGTCCAATAGAGATGTGCGGTAGCTAGAAACAGAAAGAAGACTCTGATGAAATATGCATTATACTGATTCAATTGATTGGAGGCTATTTAGTTTTAGAAGTGTTGCATGCAAAAGTTTCATGTGCGAGAAACTCTGGATAAGTGTTGCATCCAAGAGTTGCATGTGCGAGAAACACTAGAGAAGTGTTGCATGTGTGAACAACACTAGAGAAGTGTTGCATGCAAGAGTTTCAAGTTGCATGCAAGAGGTGCATGTACGCATGCAAGGACATTCCAAGTTATCGGATTGGGACATATTGATCCCTTTCTTATTGAGAGGGAGAGTTGAAATTTGCAACAAGAAATAGTGAAATTGGCATCCAGAAATAACATGACAACACCTAAACTAGTGTGGGACAACAGGTCATGTAGTGATGGGTCCTAGCGATACATTAGTCTGCAATTAAATTTATTTAATAAATTGGAAATGTGTCTAATTTAATTATCCCTTAATTAAATTGGACAATAAATTGTAATTTTATCTCATAAACACTTGTAATAGTTAACTTAGTGTGATAGACTTAGTTAGGTCATGAATTTTGAGTTGAGGATGGTTGGTGAGGCATGCAGAGTGATTCTATGTGTTTTTGAGTCCAAATTGCAGTTAGTGCATTAGTTTAATGCATGAGAAATCAGTTAAATCAATTAAGTGAGTTAAAGTCAGTCTAACTATTTGTAACTGATTGTTGCACTAGTGAGAGGTCAAATGAATTAAATCAGTTTTAATTCACATGCAGTGATATATCAAGTGACTGATGATTTACTATTAATAGTTGCATGCATATTAGTTCTGATGAAGACCCAGTTGAGACAGAGGTTAAAGGGAAGTTATTTGTCAAGTATTAATAGCAAATTTCCCGGGCATAATTATATACACCATAGGATGCCCATGATGTATAGCACAGTTGAGGAAGGCTAAAATTCATAAAGAATAGGGATTACATTAATAAAGAATTTCGTGAGCAAGGCAGGCTAAAGATAGGATGAGAATTGGCTAAATGTTGGCCCCATTTTGTCGGGATCAATGTAAGACAATTAGCAGAGTGCATGAGACTCTTGTGAGAAGAGTGCATTGTAATTGTTTCATGATTCCTTGTGGAATATACAATATAAGATAGAGGGGTTTTGAGCAGCGAGATTTCCTCGAGAAATTATCTGTGTTGTGGTTTGATTTGATTCTTTCTTTGCTTCATGTGATTGGCGATTTTGTTTAATTTTCGCAATTGATTTGTAAAAGTGATTTAGTATCTAGCTTTAGTACATTGTTATATCATATTGAATTCATTGATATACATATGTTTTTATAATTTCTACATAGTACATCTCTTCACCTATGACAGGATTGTCTTTCTAGGATGTCTTCATGCTTCATGGTCTTCCTAATGCCATAGATAGTGATGGGGACAGTTATTGTATGAGCAGTTTTTGGTGGGAGCTTTTCCATTTGGTGGATACCGAGTTGATGCATGATATGAGTCATCACCCACAATTGGATGGATGGATGGAGATGATGAGAAAGTGGTTGGAAAGCTACTTGCAAATCCATGACATGGGGCAATAAGAAGCATGGTTGCGTTGGTTTCTCTTGGTTGAGTATGGTTACCACCCGAAATTTCATATTGGTATGTTCCATGCCTTGCACAGTACTAAGGTGATGTAGCAGGAGGCATGGTTGTGCTAGCTACTCTTGGGAGAGTATGGTCAGGACATTGCATTTTATATTTCCATTAGTATATCATTGTTTCCTACCTTCCATAGTATTGATTAGATGTAGCAGCTGGAGGCATGGCTGCACTGGTTACTCTTGGGAGAGTATTGCTACCATATGACATTCCATATGTCAATTGGGATGTCACTGTTTTATACTTGGTGTTGAGTCTCAAAAGTGTTTTCCATATTCATACATATTTCCATTATGTCATAACCATTCATCTCTTGTTTCATAGCCATATGACCTAAAACCCTACATCAAGTAACCACTTTCATAAATATATGGGTTAGGATCCTTGTATTCCAAAGTTATTTATTTTATGTATTTAAAGTGAATTTATGATTAGAAACTAGAAAATTAACATAGTTTCATATATCTATATAAGTGTTATGAGTTTTGTGACATGTGTAGGTCAAAAGGCTTTAAAGACCTTTATGTGGCCTCCCAAAACCAAATTAGATGAGGTGGAGAAGATCATGGGATCATGAGGACATGTCCATCGCATTTTCCTTTTTGTAATGAAACTCCGAAGATGTGTCTCTGTTTATTATTTTTATTGAAACTCTAAAAAGACATGTGTCTTATCATTCCTAATTTTGATTTGTCTATCTGAGATAGAAGGGAGAGATTCATGGAGTATCATTAATGAGATAGCAATATTTTTGTATAAATAAGGGAATCTTTTTCGATCAGGGTAGTAGAAAATAGGAGAAGAAGAAAGGATTAGAGAGTGTTTTGTAACAGCTTAAGTCTGGAATGGGATACGTTTGTAGGTTTATCAATAAAAGTTCATTTTATGCAGTCTTGTTTTGATTACAACTGAACTGAGAAAGATTTCACCAGCTATGGTATGAGAGGGCCTAGCAAAGCACAAAGGAGGTTTTACATGTTTTCTAGATAAGTCATTTTCAATTCTGTTTTGTCATATTTCCTTACTTATATTGCTTTCTGAAATCATAGCTTTTAGCATTATGTATCATGTCATTAGCTTAGATAAAAGATCCTCATGATATTGAACTTAGTCTCTTTCAAAAGATTTTCCAATAAACCTCTAATTCATGAATGACACTAAGCTGTAATATTATGAGTTATTGATTTTTTTGCTTCATAGAAGATCCTTATCACATTATGATTAATCTCTTTCAAAAGCTCTTCCAATAAACCTCTAACTCATGAATGAGATTTAGTTGTAATGTTATAAGTTGTTTCAGCATTTCATAGGAGATCCTTACTACATTATAGTAATATTTTTCTCAAGCTCTTCCAATAGACCTCTATCAAATGAATGGGATTTCACTATAATGTTCTAAGTTAGTGTTTGTTTCAGCATTTCCTTTTATGTTTTAGGAGATCCTCATTGCATTAGAATTAATATTTTTCACAAGGTATTCCAACAAATCTCTAACTAAATGAATCAGATTAACTTGTAGTGTTTTGAGTTATTTTTCATTTCATTAATGTCCATTTAAAAGTTGTAATATCCATGGATTAGGACTCCTTGTTTTCATCATTTTCTAGTTAAGAAGAGAACTTGCAAATAAACTCTGTTTTCATTAACATTTTCCTGTTTTTCCTCTTTACATAGATTTAACTTCATCTTTCTAGTATAGAACAGAATACTAAGAACCAAAACATAAAAAACCTAAAAGCATCAAAAAAACACTAAAACAATGAAGTAAGAAAAGGGATACTTAGGCACATACAGTGCATTACTCTTCATCAGTTTACTAGCCCTGGTCGATAATTTATGTTAGCAATTTAGGAAACTAAATTGACTAAACACTTAGCATGATGATGTATTGTGGCAGCAGGAGGCCTTGCTGCGTTGGATTCTCTTGAGGGAGTACAACTACCATACTTGGTATGATGATGACATGATGTGGCAGCAAGAGGCATGGTTGCGATGGCTTCTCTTGAGAGAGTATGGCTACCATACTTGACATGATGATGATGTGGTATGGCAGCAAGAGCATTGTTGTGGTGGCTGCTATTGGGAGAGTATGGTTTGCCATTTCACATGTCAATACATATGTCTCTATTTCCTACTTTTCATAGTGTTGAGATAATGCTTAGAGCAAGAAAGGACACTAGGGCCAAGGATTTGAGCATGGAAAAACACAACCTAATCCATGTAGCATGGGTTGAAGAGATATTTTATGAGTTGGGACTTTCCACTTGGGGAAGGGACCGCTACACTTCAGATGGTTTCCACTTGGGGGCTCATTGATGAGGAGAGGCATCTAGCTACACAACTGGAGGCCATTCTAGAAATTCTATAGAGGTAGCTATGGAGCTAGGCATTCATAACACATTGGAGCAGATGGGGAAACCTTCCATATCAGGATGCCACTTGGGAGGGAGATGGATTTCTACAACATCCACTTTTGCAGTTTCTTGAGGACAAGCAACATTTTGGCGGGGAGGACTGTAATATTCAAATTTTTCCATCAGCTAATTGGAATATTAGAGTTCTTACTTTTATTATTTAGTTAAGTAAATAAAAGGGTGGATGGACCCATAAATCCAATAGATGAATAAAATCCTCTTCTATAGAGTCAATGTGGGTTAATTGAGTAGTGGAGTAGTATTATGGAGTAGTGGAGCAACATAATAATGAAGAAAGAGTGGAGGTCATAGAGCATCAATGAGGAAGATGATGGAGATAGTGGAGGAATAAATGCAAGATGATGGAGATAGTGGTGAAGAAATTGGAAAGATGATGGAGGAAGTGGTGCATTAAATGCACACATGATGGAGGAAGTGGAGAGTAATTGCAGCAGTGATGGAGATCATAGAGGGCAGCATAGTCTTATGGAGGCTAGTGGCCATATGTACAGCACAGTTATGAGGTGGGCCAAGTCTAGGGAAGGCTCACAACCATAAAAGGAATATGAGGGAAGCAAAGGAAGAGGAGTTTCAATTTTTATTGTTGAGTGTCTTAAGACATTTATTTGCATGCTTAAGTTGTTTAGCTAAGTCTGTTGTGATATTTAGAATCGGGTGTTCCAGAGTGGGAATCCCACCCTTACCCATGGGGGACTTCGAGTTCCTACTCCAGGAAGGTTTTCTTGGGTAGCATTCATCATTCGGAAATTAGTGCCACTTTCAAACACTCTCATCTGCACTTCCAGCTATAGGAATTACGCAATCTTGAACTTGGGTTTGAGATTTGGAAGGTTGTTCTTAGTATTTCAGCTGAGAAACCTGCGGAGGGATCAGTCCTTCACACTGTCGATCCATTGCAGAATTCCGAGAGTTTCATTGTCATATCTAGCATCAGGGCATCCATTTATTCTCCTGTGCAGCAACATTTCCTGTAGAAATTGTGTAATTCTACAGTGAGGGTTTGAGGAGAAGAGGAAGTTCCAAGAAACTCAATTTGGAATCATGTGTGGGATTAATCCTTCACTCCAGGAATCAATTCAAAAGCATGGGATCAGTGTTGTATTATCATCAGGCTACATCATCAACCCTCCTAGACAACGATGTATTTCCCAGCAGTTGTGCATGCAACAGTTGCATATTTAGTGGAGGAGCTAGATCTCAAGTTTGAGCTTCGAGATCGGGAGAAGGGACCATCCATTTCGTTATTAAGATGAGTTAGTGCTAATGTAGTAGATAGATCATTCTTTCAACCCCATATCAATAGTTGTCTCCAGGGAGTGTGTAACTCAGCCAGCAGGGGTGTAGTATGCAACCCAAAAAGGGCCGAAATTCAAAACTAAAAATCTGACCAAACCATTTCTCAGATTTTCTGGGTTTGTCGAGTAGAGTCCATGGTTAAAATCCTGGATTTTTCTGAGTATTCTAGTAGCCTATTGCACATAGATATTATTCTCATAGTTTCTAGCAGCAACAACAATTTTTACTTTCTAGTGCTAGTTTTCAGTAGAGTTGTTTCAACCATATTTGGATGGCTTGAGTGCATCCCTTTTTGGAGCACCGTGTATATTCATTTGTTGTTGATAAGTAATGATATGGCTCAATTTTTTTTACTCATATGTATGATTTTTTGATATATTCCAACATTTTTCCAATTCTACATGTTTTATTCTTATTTTACCGTACATGGAATTGTGCATATCTTCTATATTCCTATTTCTCCCATTTTGGGATACTACATGTATTCAAAATAAAAAAGGCTCGCTATTCTAGACCATATATTAGTAGTTTCCAGTCTCTTCATGTTGTATTTGGTTACGAGGCAGACCACCATGTTCAAACCCATACCGACCACTGCCAGATTCTTGTAGGGCTCCTTTCCTGCACCACATAATAATTTGAATCGACAACAGTAAAATCCACCTCCAAATTCCTTGTAAAAAATGAACCAACGATTATAGATTTTATCCACTTTTTTTCTTTTATATATTTTCACAATAAAATTATTTTATATTATATAATTTATTATAGTTATTTGTTTGCTGGAATCTTTTGGTTTGTTTGGGCTTGACTAAGGTTCGATCTATGTTTCAGACCAAAAAAACCCTTGATCATTAGTCATTTCGGCAACGACCTGCAATTGTATCATCATCTCACCTGAGGTGACTATGGGTGGTTGAAAAACTAGGTTTCTACAGCCTTGAGTGACTGTGCGATGTGGCTAATGTACTATGTTGCTATATCTTTTAACATACATAAACTGACTGCATTGTATAGACCCTTTACTTATTTTTCTATATTCATTAGGAAACATTATACGACATCATAAATTACATTGTTATAATGCACAACTGTAACAAATACTACGCAACAACTTGTATTAAGAAAATAGATACGAAACACATAAGAACATAGAGTATCTTCACAAAAATTCTTCTTTATTATGATGGATCTTTTAAATACAATGTTCTCTTCGACCTATGCACACATCTGCAGGTGGTTTGTGCACTAAGCTGCAGACTCTTCCAAGGTCTCTACACACTCAACTGTAGAGCCTTTCCTTCACTACAAAAGACTGAAACAACCTAGCCCTTAACCATAGAACTACAATGATGATTATTTTTCGATATAGCATTACATCCCTTTTTATAGTATTAAATTATTACAAAACCATGGTCGAAACACCATGGGCTCCATAAGACAAGATAGTCTAACCGAAAAATTGTTACAAAAATGAGGGGCTTCGACCCACCCCGAAGCCTCTTAGATACTACACGGTATATCCAAATGTTGTGTTGCACGATATACTTCCCGCTATGCTCCTCAAAATGTAGAGACTTGGCCAAGATATAGGCCAAGTTAGGTTGCACCCAATAGGCTCCCAACGCTCACATGTGACTCGTCTTGAGTCACTTAGCTACTTTGCCCTTTGATATTTGTTGCTATGTTGTTATAGGCATTGTTGAAATTTTGTAGCACCTCTTTGACCTACTTCTCCGGATTTTCGACTTCTTCCAATATTTACTGTGTGACTAGTCATGTAGTCTTCTTCAATGCTACCTCTTCCTGTTCTCGAAGCTCCTGGAGCTTCCCATCCACCTGCTGTGAGAACTGGAGAGCCTAATCCTGCCAAGGTTGAGTTCTCTCTGTCAAAGTTTGTTCTTCCTTCTTGAGCTCTTCAATATGATTCTGAAGTGCCTTGCCTTCACTAATACTTGCGAGCTTCTGCGAAACTAGAAATTTCTTAGCTACTGTCTTTATTTCGTCCATTTGCTTCTTCTTTTCCTGGATATCTTCCTCAATATTTTGTACATTTGGATCTTCCTGCAATGAAGTCAAAATCTGCAAGATATCTTCCAATAATTTTATGCACTCAGCCACTGTCCTGGAGATGCCTGTCACTGTAGTCTTCAAGTTGATCTCCCTTTTTTCCCGTAATTTTGGTGGCGTGGTTGGCTACAACTTTATTTGCAGCTCACTGATCTTGAGCTCATACTCAAACTATACTTTTGCAACCTTCTTCTTGGACTCCTTGACTACAAGTTCGAGCTTTGCAACCTTGTCTTCTACAAGTTACTCCTCGCTAACATCCATGTCTGAAACTTCTTTGCAAGTGGCTTTGACCACTTCTTTCATCTTATGTTGTTGATGTTATGCCTGGTCCTTTTCCTTGATTTCCTGGTCGAGTTGTTTCTTCGGCGCGGCTCCCTCTTGTTCTACATGAATATTTAATTTTGATTTGTGTTTCTCCTGCTCCTTTATCTCATTTACAATACCTTGATGCATATCATTCAATACCGCAATTTTCAACGTGATAATGTTCATAGTCACCTTGCCCCAATTTTTCACTTTCTTCTTTTCTTTAGCTGTGTAGAACTACAGAGCTCCAACACGTATCTGCATGATCCTCATCCAAAATGTTGTTTTTATCAATCTCTCTGGTTAGAGTGGCTGGCTTACATGTGTTGGTTTTCTAGTTGTCTATGCAAAAAGCTTTAGTTCTCCAATGCATTGTTCAATAGCTTTCAGTAGTGTGTCGTAGCAGTCCTCGATTTTGTCCCATTATTCCTTCGCCACTTCTTGAAAATTTTCCCCAATTTTGTCTATTTCCCTGTCAATGAGGACCAATGGAATTACGCCTTTCGACTTATCTACCTTCTTCTTCTTCTTACTCCTTGGGGAAAATTCGTTATGCATATTTATTTTTCCTTTGTCTGTCATTGTCTTTTCCTTTTCCTATCCGTCACATCCAAGGTGATATGGCTGACCCTCGTCATGCTCTTACTCCTGATCTTACTCTTTCTCTTGTTTTTCCTTGTCTTTTCTGCTCGGGCCTCCATGGTCTGATGTTTCTTCATCTGTCTGATTACCCTCTGCCTCCTCCTCCACCACAGTCATCCATTTTGGAGGCCATTGTTGTATTAATGTAGAAATATCATCTTCAGTGACTAAGTATGGCAGAGGATGCCATGTCTTCATTGTATCCTTTCGGGCCGGTACATAAATTTTATGGAAGTTCACCTTAAAAATCACAACTACATTATATTTTCGGTACAGTCTTGGTGACTTCTGAGGATGTTGGTTCATCGCCATATGTAGATCCATGTGGTACAATACAAAGAAAACTTGGTTCTCCTATGCTCTCGATTTCTCAGTAGTATGCCACAATAAGGCATACAGTGCTGCTTCTCACACATCTTCGTCTATCGAAGGAAACTCTGAGCCCTCTGGATCCTTCCATGCCAACATTGCAATTATCAAAATCAGCCATTCATAGTGAAAGCTTGAACCTTTCTCCTGAGCTTTGCGAAAAACCTCCAAAAATTCTCTACACGAATACCCAACACTACTGTACTAGACCCTGTTGTTGCAGTGTGCAACTAGTGAAACTATTGTTGTGGGGACTTCATTAGCTCATCATTTCCGCATTATATTTCCAGCCAAGATATGCACAACAAAGACTAATTCATGGTCCTTGACTAAATTTACATCGTAGCTAATTAGGTGCTCAATTTTATGCTCAAAATAAGTTCTCTCAGATTGTCTTGGAACCTGCATGATGACGTAGTGGTCAACGTTCTGAATTGGGCGCACTTCGTTGCACGAAAAATGGTCACTGTATACTCATAGAAACGTGATCTATTCATTTACAGAAAGAGGCAAATTTTCAAAAAAAAATGGTCAGACAGGGAGCCCAGTCATCTGTCTATACTGTTTACATGGCAGCTGACTGGGTTGGTCAATTTCTTCTCTATCGAATGGTAGGATTCCACTTGGCAGCATTTTGTTGATCTGAAATGGTGGTTGGTTGGTAATTAATGTTTGGGTTGGTGATGGTCCAATGGGAAGAGGACATGTGGCTCAGCTTGAGACTGCCATGTGACCCCCCCAAGTTGAAATGTGTGGTAAAAGTTTTTTTTAAGGACTAGGCGAAGGTCGGGGTTCAACCATGTGACTTCCCCCACAACACACGTAACACATACCACCTCTGCTAGTATTTAGTTCTTACCATAATACGGAGCAGGATTATATTTGTTTTAAATCTATTGTTACAACGGGGGAAAAGAGGGGCTAGCCTCGGTCCATAGGACCACCTCCCAGGACCACCAGGGGGAGCTCCA
Source organism: Pinus albicaulis (assembly GCA_034641835.2). Classification (NCBI taxonomy): domain Eukaryota; kingdom Viridiplantae; phylum Streptophyta; class Pinopsida; order Pinales; family Pinaceae; genus Pinus; species Pinus albicaulis. Next base: position 49,767,889 of record MU968411.1, read on the forward strand.
GGCTAAGTAGAGTTTAAACCTTAATTATGATTTGTTTAACCTTAAGCATGTTTTGTTAGTGCTAATCAAAATGTAAATGTAGATTAACTTAAGTTTTGGATTAGTGCGTTAAGTGCGCTTAATTAATGCACTAAATACCACTTAAAATTAAATGCGGATTAACTAGGCGGACCTCTAGATTTGGTGGAAACTATCAGTTTTAGAAGCAGTTAACTAGTTTAGGGCCGGATTTAGTGGGATAAATTGAAGAGGCCATAATTTTTGCAATTTTCAACCAATTCGGGCTTATAAAGAGGCTATATAGCCATTTTGAGCTATTATGGAATCATTGGAGCATGTTACAGGAGAAAAGAAGCATTGTACACAATTCAATTTGAAAATTTGAGCATAATATAGAGGCCCAAGCCATGGAAGATGAACCAAGGAGATGTAACCCAAGAAGGGTGAACTCCTTCATCAAATACTTATGTTAATGTTATGTATGGTGATGTTCTATACATTTATTGTTGTTTTTCAACTTTTTTTTTATGTTAAATTTCTCTCTAAATTGACATGAAAAACACTCATGGGACTTGATAATTTGCAAGAAAATCTGAATCCTTAAGCACACACAAGACACTTTTTTATAAAATATGAAAGGGGAATTATATGAGCATTACCAACATCCTCCATTCAGATCAATAGCCTCACTTTCCCATGACCAATTTGATGTTCTCCTTCCTTTTTTTTGATACTAATTGTCTTTATCCTTACCCACTGTAACTCTTCGGCAGGTATGGTAATCTGGTAATTCTCAATATTAGCATGCCATCAATGTGGATCCTTTTCCCTATCTAAAGTCATCTATTTTGCAGCATCATGACAAATTTTCTTACGCAAGTAGTGTTGGGTATACTTTGGCCAAAATGCACCACATTCAACATGTTCAACAAACCAAACTACTCCAACCCTCTCACCCATTAAGTGCCTCCAATCTTGTCACTCCTCTCTCTAGATAGTGGAGCAACCTTAAGTCTGATATTTGGTTCAGCCATTGAAGTTTGAATCTGAAAATTCGGCTGTGGGATTCTTCATAGCAATTCGCCCTCAAATGGAACTTTCTATGGCAACAATGGTGTGAATGTGCCGTACTTCGCATCTTTGGATTCCTTCACCGGTTTATCATCCGGTTTCCTAGGTGGAAAGTATGGTTGTAGTGGAAACAAAATTGGTGCGCCCCTTATTTCCATCTATTGTTATTTTGCTTCCTCTTCACTATCTTCGATAGGTTGGGGTTCTAGTTGTGGTTTGACATGTTTCTTATATTTATTCTTCTTTGTTCTTGCTTCCTTATTTTTATTTTTTTGGTGGTGATCTTCGGTGCGAGAGAGGTGATGTTGCGGTTAATGGGGATGTTGTGGGTGCAAAATATGGTGTTGTAGCCTCCATGATAACTTTTATACTTCCCTCCTTAAAGATACGGATGAGCTATTTGTTGTTAATATGGGAGCACAAGTGCTACAATTTCTCAATACTTAGCGGTTTTTGTGCTCTTAGACAGCAAAGTGCAAAAATGTTGGCGGGACGTGGTTTTTGGTAGTGAGCATTATATTATAACCCCATCTTTAGATTAAATATTTCTAAGATTTTTTTCATTAACTGCATATCTCTTCTTGGATCTTTGCCAACCTGTCCACATAAATTCATTTTTATGCTCCTCCAATAGGAAGTTTCCCTTTTAACGATCATATTTTTCCAGCAAACTTTGACGCACCCTATATTATGATGAAAAATCCTTCTTACATCATGGATTTTGCAAACTCTGACATAATCAAAACTGTAGCAAAGAAAAATCCTTTTTCAAAGCTCTCTTTCTACATAATTTTTTATAGTCGAGTGCCCACTTTCAACTGTAGGTGGAATTAATATTTTCCTCCTTTTTCTTCTTCGGTGCAATGTTATAGGGGCAGGGTCGTCTTGGTACAACTTCAACCTACTTCCATTTACAATTCCCCTAATCAATTCTCCATTCAACTTATCCAGTTGAACTGCGTCTCAATCAGTAATATGCTTTATAATATATGGTACTAACCAATCTCTTATAAATTTTCTTGGAAATTTTACAACTTATTGTCATAAATAAGGAAAAGGTATTGTACCTTGAACTTCTTTTGTTTGATATGTCTATCATGTCCATCCTTCTCTCTTTCTTTTTGCACATGCTGATGGGATCCTGATATAAATTTGTCTTCTTCCAAAGCAACCATCTGTGACATCCTTTCCTACATTGTTTCAGGGTATGCCATATCTGTGAAGGTTGAAAACCTCAAGCTAGGCGCAATATAATTCATGGGCATCACAAATTTTTGTCCATATTCCATAAAAAAGGGTGTCTGACCTGTCAACTACTTACATGTGGTCATGTAAGCTAACAATGTAGCTGGAAAACTGAAATCGTAGTAATATATGTTGACATTTCATACTTTGGTGAGCACAGTTTCCAATATCTTATTAAATGCCTCCACGATCCCATCGGCATGAGGGTGATAATGGGTACTCTTTTGGTGATATACTTGGAAGTCCTCAATCAATTCTTTGATAGTCATATTTAGGAAATGTGTGCCTTGGTCACTCATTAATATCTTTGGACAGCAAAATATAGAAAATATATATTAAAAGATAAAATTTGTTGCAATGTCTCCATTGTAGTTCCTTAATGTTTGTGCTTTGAACCATATTTTCAATTAATCAGTTGTAGTTGTTATGTACCTCGCACCAGTCTTCTTTCCAAGTGGGTTGATTGGTCCAACAAAATCAATAGCCCATTTGTCAAAATCCTGGAATGTCACTTGTGGAACTAATGGCATCTCATCTCTTCTAGAGGGCTTCCCTGTTCTTTGAAACACATCACATGCTCTAGAATACTCCTTTGCATCCTTATGTAGTGTGGGACACTACAATACTGCTCTAAAGATCTTCTACGCAATAGCCTTTCCTGCATAATGTCCACCAATTGCGCCTCCCTGAGCTTCTGCTAGAATCATTAACCTTCCATGCTCAGGAACATATCTGCATAGTATCTCATTTGGTCCCATATTATATAATTTTCCTACTATGAAGGAAAATTCAATTTACTTAACCACTAGTTCTTTCTTTTGTTGCATATTATATTCTAAAGGAGCCTTCCCTGGGGTCGAAAAGTGAATAATTTCTGCAAAGTGGTCATCTGATACTCTAATTGCAAATAACTATGCATCAAGGAGATGATCTTATATGCTAGTTGTTTCTTCTCTTGTTTCCAATGTTGACAGATGGCCAGGTTCTGCATTCAACCTTCCTAGTTTAACAACAACTCCAAAGTCATACTCCTAAAATACTTCAATGCACAAGGATCTATAAACATATTAAAATATGATCCCATCAAATAATGTCTAAGTTTCTGCAGAGCATACACCATAACTATACCTTCTCTTTATGTGGTAATCTAATTATTCTCAGTTGTAGACAACTTCTCTAGGATGGCTTATTTCTCCTTCACCAAGTTGTGTCAACAACGCTCGTAAATATATGCAATAAGCATAAACATGAACATGGAATTTATCATTCCAGTCAGGGAATACTAGAATAGAAGAAATTACCATATTCTATTTTAGTATGTCGAGGCTCTTTTGGAATTATTCATCCTACTGAAAAGTCACATCTTTCTTCAACAATTTCTCCATTGGCACAGTGATTTGCGCATACCCCTTAACGATTTTTTTGTAGTATCATGTATGTCCCAATATAGTGTTCAACTGTCTTACGGTCTTAGGTGGATCCAAGTTCACAGTGACAACAATATTCTCACGGTCCACCATAAGTCCTTAATTACAAACAACATGTCCCAACAATATAACAAAAGGTACACAGACTATGCACTTCTTCAGATTTAAAGAGATTTGATGTAGTCTACAAGTGTCAAGCATAAGCCTTAATCTCCCAACATGTTTTTCCAACAATCCAAATACTGTCCATTCATCAAAATATACCTCGATTTTTTTTTGAATGTACTCCTTAAAGTTGCAACCACCACTCTAGAAAACATGGAAGGGGCATTCTTCAACCCAAAAGGCATCACTGTATACTGATATGAGCACCATTTTGTCACAAATGGGATCATATTTCGGTCATCAAGTGTAATTCTGATATGATGATATTATGAAAATCCATCTATAAATGAATAGGCTTCCTGGCCTCCTACATTATCCAATACTTAATCTATGAAATGGGTAGGAAAACTATCATGTAAGCATGCATCATTCAATTTCCTTAGGTCCACACATATTCTAATATCTCATTTTGTTTTCTTTTTCTGCACTACCATATGACTTACCCATTACGAGTCTTCGATAGGTTCAATCATGCCCGTTGCTATAATATTATCAAGTTCTAGCTTCAGTTTCTCCTTGTACTTTGGGTTTAACCTATAAGTTTGTTTCTTGACTGGATTCACATCAAGTTTCAGGAGAATTTTCATGACTCCCAAAACTCCTTATATCCCCTTCATATTTGAAAATTTAGTGGGAAACAGTTCTTCATATCCATGTAGTAATTATGTGATTTTTCCGACTGTCTCCTCATCCTAGTAATCTCCTACTATTGCAAACTTGGGTTGTTCTTCTGCACGAATGTTCACCTTCTTGGCCTTCAATGTTTTTGTGATATATGACATCTCTATATTTGGTCCATGCACTTCGCGGTGCCCTTTTGATTCTACTATGTCAATGTTTCAGGGGTATTCTTCTTCTTCTCCAGTAATGTTATCAAATTATTGTGCAGAATATATTTGCGCAACCCAATTAGGTTTCTTCCATGTCAGTGTGGCTACACCTTCAAAGATATTCTCTTTTACTATCTGCGGGGTCAATTCTATGTTTGGACATTCATCCTAAAAGCTGAATGTTAGTATAAACCCATCAACCAAGTCTTCCCAATTCATAGTACCATTTACACTAGTAGAAAATGATGAAATTAGTGACTAGGTGACTAAAAATTCTAGTCACCACAATTATTTCAAGTGAATTACCGCTAAATTTGAGCAATTTTAAGTGACCGAACTACAATTACTAACTTAAACGACTAATTTAGTCTAGGGATAAAATATATAACTAGATAATAAGTGACTAAACTAAAGTCCACCATCTTAAATGACTAATTTAATCCAGGATTAAAATATATGAGTAGATAATAAGTGAAAAAATTAATAATGATTAACGTAAATGACTATATAGTCCAAGGATAAAAATATGATAAAAAAAAAGTATATAAATTAGTCATTTATGTCAATAATTTTCAAGTGTGTCACTCCATAAATGGAAAAATGCAATTTTGATACCGAAGTGTTACATTTCACTAGAGGGGTCTCTAAATCCATCTGCAGTGTTAGAATTTAGAGACAAAGGGTTCTCTGAATCCATCTAGAATGTCAAAATTTTGAATCCCCTTTCTTCTCCAAAGTTTAACACCCTAGATAAATTCATAGACCCCATTCTTTGAATCAATTTCCAATGTTAAATTTAGAGACAAAGGGGTCTCTGAATCCATCTGCAGTGTTAAAATTCAGAGACGCTCATCCACAATGTTAAAATTTAGATACCCTCATTTGCAATGTTAAAATTCAAGTAAATGGATTCAATGAAACCCTTAAAGGGGTCTGTTAGGACCCTGTAATGTACCTTTTTGATCATACACTTTGCTATCATTCCATCCTTTTCCAGTCCATATTTAAAGTCTATATTATCACTTTAATCTATTATTCCAAAGGTATATAATGTTTCTTCTCTTTACTATATGTTTAACTTGCTTTACATGTAATTTTACATTACTTTCATACTTAGCTATTAATCGGAAATATATAGTTGCTAAAATAGTTTGAAGACTGTAGTTAATTCATCGTTGCTGTCTGAAGACGACATTGCTGAAATAGTCCAAACAGTAAGCAAATCCCGTTGCTGAAATAACCCATGATTTGCGATGCTGAAACAATATTTCAGGTACGAAAGCAACAAGAAAGGATAATTAAGGGAGTTGTTACACTGGCCACAACAACTGCACCTCGAAGCTAGCACCATCATAACCATTATAACAACATCTTTCCTATGGAAGAACAAAATATCCTATTCCAGCACCGAAGATTAGATCAGGTTAAGAATATGATTTGTATGATGCAATCAAATGTGTAATAGATGTCTCCTCTTTAAATAGAGGAGACATTAGCATTAGAGAACATTACAGATAACAGGAAGTTTAGCTGAAAGGGAATTATAAAGAAGCAACATGGATCTTTTTTGTAATATGTTACATTTGACAAATGAATAAAATATTGTTATGAGAATTTCTTCTTAATTCCTTTTTCTGGGGAATCTTGTGAGAAGGAAGGGGCCCACCTTCCTCACAAGATTCACCCATTAATTTTTGTAGTGTGTTAATTGTTATTTTCCTTTACACCTTGTTAAAACTCCGTTTTGCTGAAATCATTTATGCGTTATTGAAACTCTGTTATCTATTGCTGAAACTCTGTTTCCATTGATTATCGCATTGTTTTCATGTAATTCATTCCTAGATAATCGTTGATTAATTCAATTGGTAATCTTGTTTACAGAATGAGTTTGTGAAAGCGTGGTAGTCAGAAATAGGTGCTGAAGATTCTTATTTGGGGAATAGGGTCATGTTCTCTGTTATAGCATAATTGGTCTTTTCTTCTGCAGATTGGTTTCTTTTCCTAGATTGTTGTTTTCTTAATGTAATCCAGGATTCTTCTGATAATTTTCTGCAATAGAAAGATTGCTTTTGCTTTAACTCAAAGTAGAACTTCAGTTTGTTTGAAGCAAGGTGTGATTAGTGTGATTTTTACTACAACCTTTCATTGCTTTTGAGATTGAGCATATACAGTGTGGAATTGCCTTTGAAATAAACAAACTTCCCTGGGTTGACAATTTATGTAGCACTTGATTGTTTAGATTAATAAGCAATTAAAGTGACCAACATTTTGGCGCCGTTGCCAGGGAAGGAAATTATAAGTTTCAAAAGAATTGATGCTTTTCTTTCAGATGTGCAGATTGCATGAGAGGATGCGGAGCCCAAAAGAAAACTAGCCCTACAGGTGGCAAGGGTAAAGGAAGGGGAGGAAGAAAAAAATTTATTAACGAGATCATATCAAAATCTGAACCTTCTCAGAGGCTAAGCTCTCGAAGGCCAAAGCCTCAAATTCCCCTCAATCGAACTACAAAACAAAAGAAATTGTGAGCCCTGAAAACGTTGAGGAACCAGCAAAAAATGTTGAGGAGCCAGCAGAGCCGGTAGAAAGCATTGAAGAGCCAGTAGAAAGTGTTGAAGAGCCAATAGAAAACGTTGAGGAACCAGCAGAAAACATTAAGGAGCCAGTAGAAAACATTGAAAATCGAGCAAGTGCAGTAGGAGATCAAGCAATGGAGGGGAACAATGAAGGATTCTTCGGCGGAGGACAAGTAGATCCTGAAGGAGAGGGAAAAGATGAGAATTATCTCTCTACCTTGGGATTCCCTATTGGTGATCTCCCTAGAGGAGAACCCCCCATGAAGAATATCCCACTTTCAGCTTTACCTAACTTTCATGGTTTATCTTCTAAAGATCCTGATGAATTTTTTTTCGAGTTTGAAATATTATGCAGAAGTTACGATTACATTAGCAATGCCCAAAAATTGAAGCTATTTCTAGCAACATTAAAAGGAAACGCACTAAGGTGGTTCATGAGTCTTGGAGGCCATGTAATCACAACTTGGGATCAGATGAAACATAAATTTTTGCTCAAATATCAAGACTACTGCCGGACGAGAGAAAAAAGAGAGGAACTATTTAAGATGGTACAGAAGGAGGACGAAAATCTGGAGGAATTTGTGGAAAGACTACAATATAACTTGTAGAGATCCAATCATCCCGATGTAAGTAAAGATACTCTTAAAACAATATTATTAAAAGGAGTAAGGGATGACTGTTTAGATATGCTAACTATGCTTGGTAAAGGGGACATATCTAAAGAATCATATGATGAAATTGTTAACCTCTATAAAATATGTTCAAGAAGAGCTGCAAGGAACAGGTCAAACAACAAGGTTACCACATATTCAAGAGTTCAAAAATCAGCCATTGGAGGAGAAACAAGAGCTGAAATAGGTAATTTACTTGAGGAATTTAAAACTGAAATGTTAAGTTCTTTTTCTTCACAGATTGACACCTTGCAGGTTAAGAAGAAACAAGCCGAAGCAGAAGCGGCTTTGTCTGTCTTTTGCCCCAAATGCAGAGATAAACACCCACTAAGGGAATGCCCATTGGACAAGGTGCCAATTTGCACCCTTTGTGAAAAGGATCATGAAACTCAACAATGCCCTTCTTTACCAGGAATAAAAGCAACATTGCAACCAATTGAAGAAGAAGCTGAAGCGGTCTATCTGTTGACACAGAGAAGGCAATGGCAGCCGCGACGACAAGGTATGAACTCTAATATGACATTTACATCTTCTAATCATTGGAACAATTATCCTTCTTTTAGTCAAGAAAATTACCCTCCCTTTAATCAAATGCAATACCCGCCCTTCAATCAAATGAATTACCCACCCATGCAACAAACAAACCCTCCCTTTGTAGACCCAGAAATGTGGACTCCTTGGCCTCCACAACAACAATCTTACTTTAAGCAATGGAATCCAAATTGGAGGGGTCAACAACTCCCATTTCCAAATCAATTTCCTCAACTTCAACAACCACTCCCCTACCATTAGGTGCTCCACCGAATAATCAAATGATCAGACCCCAGCTACCTATACAACCAAACCCTAACCCAAATAATAAAGCTGTGCAGGTTATTGATATTCAGAACCAACCTATACTTCTTGTTTTCCCTGTACAATGCAATGATATTCATTTACGATCTGGGAAAATAGTTGAACCTATTCTTGATGACATTCCTCTTCTGATTCTGGTAAGGAAGAGACAGAAAAACATGACTCACATGAAGAGGTACAACCACCCTCTAATAAGGGTACTGGAATAGCAGAACCACCATTCCCTGAGCGTTTAGCTTTACTAAAATGCCTGAGCCACCTGCTTTCAATCTTCTGGGGGAATTACAGAATCTTTATGTTAAAATTCCACTCTTACAAGCACTAAGAGATGTACCAATTTATGCCAGAACTATGAGAGATATTTGTGTTAAGAAATCCAATAGGAAAGCTAAAGATCCCCTTACAGTTCATGTTATGGGTGATCTATCTGCATTAATGTCTAGTAAATCTCCTCCAGTTAAATATGGTGATCCCGACCATCCTACTGTCACAGTGAAAATTGGAAAAACAATAATTCCTCGAGTTTTGGTAGATTTAGGTGCTGCTATAAATATTATGACTCTTGAAACTTCACAACTGTTATAGTTGAAGAACGTAATTAGAGATACACCAACCATTCTAGAGTTAGCTGACCATTCTACAATCAAACCTGAAGGAGTTATTGAAGACCTAATCATCTCAGTTGAATCCTGGAATTACCCAGCTGACTTTGTGGTGTTACAGACTAAAACAAAGTTGGGGGGACATCCTCTAATTTTGGGAAGGCCCTGGTTAGCCACAGCCGATGCCTTTATCAGCTGTAGATCTGGTTCAATGAAAATTTCCAATGGATATGAAACCAAGCAGCTTACTCTCTACCCTCATGCTACACCCATGATTAATAATGATAATTCTGTATGGATGGACTATGATGATCATGCTACTCAACCTATTTTGACTATCAGACAAGATTTAAGCCTTAAAGATACCGCTGAGGATGAGGTAATTAATAATTTTATTTGTGAACCCTCCTCTGTGACTCCAGAAACACGTAATCAGCTGGCTGCACATTTGAAATCAGATACCTAGGAAAAGCTTAAATCTAAATATCTACCTCAAACATCAACCACCATCTCTTCTAAAAGTATACCAGTAGAAATTGAACCTAGAAAAACACTGAACATAAACCCCAACTTGACAGTTGCTGAAACACAACAATTAATGAAGTTACTTCTTGAAAATAAGGAACCATTCGCATGGGACTATATAGACATGAAGGGAATCTCTCCTGAATTATGTACTCATCATATCTATATCAAGGAAGGTTGTCGACCAATTTGTCAACCTCAACGACGAATGAACCCTAATTTAAGGGAAATTGTTAAAGAGGAACTTCAAAAATTGCTTAATGCAGGGTTTATATATCCTATATCTGATAGTGAATGGGTTTCCCCGTTGGTAATAGTTCCTAAGAAAAACGGGAAATGGAGAGTGTGTGTAGATTATAGAGCCTTAAATAAAGCCACTCAAAAAGATCACTTTCCTTTACCACTCATTGATCAGGTGTTAGATAGCTTGTCAGGGAAGAAATTATTCTCCTTTTTAGATGGGTTTAGTGGGTATAATCAAATCAAAATTGCACCCCAAGACCAAGATAAGACCACTTTTACTAGTCCTTGGGGAACTTTTGCTTATAGAGTTCTCCCATTTGGACTATGTAATGCACCAACAACCTTTCAAAGAGCAGTTATAGGAATCTTTTCTGATATGCTTAATGACTCTATGGAAATATTTATGGATGACTTTACCCCTTATGGTGTGTCTTTTGAGGATGCATTACATAATCTTGAGAAAGTACTTAAACGATGTGTACAAGCTCACCTTTCCTTAAGTATCGAAAAATTTCATATGATAATGAGTGAAGGAGTAGTACTTGGAAATTTTATTTCATCTCAAGGAATTCAGGTAGATCCATCCAAAATACAAGTCATTTAGAACCTTCCTATTCATATAACACAAACAAATGTGAGAAGTTTCTTAGGACATGCAGGATATTACACGAGATTTATTAAATTTTTTTCCAAAATAGCTTCTCCTTTGTTTGTGTTACTTATGAAAAATGTTGAATTCAAGTGGACTAATCTTTGCCAGGAAGAATTTGTTGAACTCAAGCATTAGTTATCTACAACTCCTATTTTAAGGGGACCTGATTGGGCACTTCCCTTTCATATATCCTTTGATGCTTCAGATACTGCAATTGGAGCTGTCTTTGGACAAGAGGAAAACCATATTCCTTATGCTATCTACTTCATTGGTAAGAATATGACTCCTGCTGAGCTTAAGTACACAGTTACTGAAAAGGAATTTTTAGCAGTCATTTATGCTATTAATAAATTTCGACGTTACATTACTGGTTACTCTAATTTTGTCCATACTGACCACTCGACTATTAAGTATTTAATGAACAAATATGTCACAAATGCTCGAGTCACCAAATGGTTACTGTTATTACAAGAATTTGATATTACAATTGTAGATCAACCAGGAAAAAAAAATGTAGTTGCTGATTTTATTTCTCGGTTAAAAGCTGATGATAATACTCCAGTAGATGATTCCTTTCCTGATGAACATTTATTTGCAGTATCTGCTCACTCACCATGGTATGCAGACATTGCCAATTATCTGGTTGCAGGGAAGTTACCATCACACCTATCCCATCGAGAGAAAAGAAAAATCATTCAACAAAGTGCTCGGTATAGCTGGATAAGTGGGTGTCTTATCTACACAAGACTTGATCATGAAATCTGAAGATGCATTAGAGAAGATGAGGCTTATGATGTACTAAAAGCTTGTCATGATGGCCCTTGCGGAGGGAATTTTGCTGATAAGACAACGGCACATAAAATTATTAGGATGGGTTATTATTGGCCCTCACTCTTTAAAGATGCAAAGAAATACGTCCGGGCTTGTGATAGCTGTCAGAGAATGAATCAACCTAATCATAGAGATGAAATGCCATTAAACCCCCAGGTAATACTTGAACCATTTGAAATATGGGCCTTAGACTTTGTAGGACCCATTAATCCTCCATCCAACCAAAGAGTTTATATATTGGTCTGCACATATTATATGAATAAATGGGTGGAGGATAAAGCACTCCTTAGAGCAAATGAAGAAGCTGTCCTAACTTTCCTATTTGAAGAGATCTTTGTTATATTTGGAGTGCCTAGAGAGCTAGTTACAAATGGAGGACCTCCTTTCACTTCTGATGGTGTTAAAGCCACCCTTCAAAAATATCATATTCATCATAGAATGACTACACCATACCACCCCCAAGTCAATGGACAGGTGGAAAGTACAAACAAAGTAATAGAAGCCATTCTAACAAAAATAGTGAAGGAAAACATGAAGGATTGGTCTCAAAGGCTCCCTGAAGTGCTATGGGCTTACAGAACTACCTGGAGAAATACTACAGGATTCCCCCCCTATGAATTGGTTTATGGTAAAAGTGTTGTTTTTCCTGTGGAATTTGAAATTAAAACCTTAAGGACTGCTTTAGCTGTTAACCTTGATTTGACTGATGCATAGACAGCCAGGTTGTAGCAGCTTCATGAATTGGATGAAAAAATATTAGATGCCATTCATCAGACAACTCTGATCCAACAACAGAGAAAAAAATGGCATGATAAAATCATCAAGCATAAGAAATTCCAAAAATGTAATTGGGCTTTATTGTATGATTCTCGGTTTGAAAACTTCCAAGGGAAGCTACATACAAGATGGCTAGGACCGTATGAAATAGATACTATTTTTCCGAATGGAAAGTAAGGCTCTTACAAATTGATGACTCTAAAACACCGTTATTAGTAAATGGTCATCGACTCTGTCTGTACCAGCACCCCATTTCCAAAGAATATTTTAAGGCCACTTGCATGGCAGATTCACATTATCTCTTTTTAGGGGAGTCTCCTGCCCCTCATTGCATTTAATTTTTCTGAATTGTATTTTTAGCACTAGAATTAGATTTTTTAACTAATAATCCCTGTCAAGATCTGGCATGTTACAATTCGTTATTTTGCAGATTCTCGATTCAGGAAAGGCTTACTAAGAAAGGACAATCTCAGTACAAGCAGATCCAAGTTTCATTTTGTGAAGCATTGCTCCTCTTACTTCAATCCATTCATAGTTCATTCCCCATATTCTAGTTTTCTTCCAACATTCCATCATTCATCCCCCCTCATTTCTTTTCCCCTTTTCATGTCATTTTCCCTTTTTCCCATTGCTGAAACAACACACTTCAGCAATATTTTTCCCTTTTTCCTATTGCTGAAACAACACTCTTTAGCAACATTTTCCCTATTTTTCCCATTGTTGAAACAACACTCTTCAGCAACATTCTCCCTATTTTTCCCATTGTTGAAACACCACTCTTCAGCAACACTTTAACCACTTTTCCCGTTGCTGAAACACCATTTTTCTTCAAAGACATGACCATGCAGCATTTCTCGTCATGAAATTATCTTCTTTAGTTCTTTCATTTTCACTTCTCTTATTTCTCATGCTAATTCTATCCTTTCACTGCCTTCTCCTATGATTAAATAGACTTCTAATATAATCTCCCTCATGTTTCAAAAATCTTCCAAATTTTCTTTCATATGAGCAAGCACTATATTTTTTGAAGTGCGAATTAAAGGTAAACATGAGGTATGTAAATTTTATATGTAAGTACAATTAAAATATGGTTAAACGAGAATATTTCGTTTATTATTACCACAATCCCCACACACTTAAAGTTATCATTTCAGCCATAGTTGGGGGGAATATCAAAAATATACTCAATCATTTCACAACAAGTCGATTACCATCATTTTTCTTACTTATTACCTCGTCTCTTCACCATCATTCGATGTTCTCATTCATAAAACTTAGTTTGTTCGAGTGTGGTAACTTGGCTCTTTGATTTTGAATTTTACCAAAGCTGATTAGCTATGGGAGGACCTGCTATTTGAAATGAACCTGCCATGATAAACCTGCTCGAATTATACCCAGAGGCATACCAGATTTTTCAGCAAGCAGGCTGGGTAGGATATTTTCAGAGGCTTCAAGAATTTGATCCACAACAGATTCTTGAATTTGCACGGAATCTTCAGGAATATCATTCTATAGTTCAAGGAGTTTGGATTCCAGTCTCAGAGGGTGACATAGCACAGTTTTTGGGCCTCCCTGCCACTGGAATTCGATGGTTCAGTAGGAAACATATCATTCTTAATGCACAACAGGATTTTCTCCTGCCAGGAGAACAAGTTGAGCCTAAAGGCCAGGGTGTCCGACTCAACTCATTGCCGCCTCCTTGGGCGAAAGTTGCAGAGTTGGTAAACATTACCTCACATGTGAAGACTGCTACTAAGTAGTTTACCACCATGATTTTGTCTTGTTAAATCATTTACGAAATGGTATACTGTTGAACATTCCTTATTATTACTTGGATGTCTTAGAAACATGTCGCATTATTGTAGACAGGTAAAATTCCCTCTCCTTTCCCTCACCCATCACCGTCTCATCCAGTTATTAATCCGAAAAGTTTTTGCTCAAAAAAACCCTCCCTTAAACAATCTACCCATAGACCCTCAGCAAGCTGCTGAAAATCCTCAGGAAATTGCTGAAAATCCCCAAGAACAGCAACCAAAAAACACCCCTGATCCTCCAGAGGTTCCACCAGCAGAACCAGTTGATCCAATTCCCCCTCCTACCATACCAAGTTCATCCCACAATTTGGCAGAATCATCTGATCCTACTATTCATATCTCTAGTGATGATTCTCAAACAGATAACCCCTCCTCCTCTTCTTGCAAAAGATAAAGGCAAACCACGACCGTATTTCTACCAAAAAGACGAATGAAGGCCTCAACCAAAGCAACCACTACTTCTGATAACCCTTCCCCTCAGAAAAAAGCCACTCATAAAAGAAAGTGAACTACTACTTTTCCTGCCCTTTTACCTAGAAGACGAATGAGGGCATCAACTGAAGCAGCCACCATTTCCACTACCCTAGACTCTCCACCCATTATTTTAAAAGCCCATACACCACCACAACCCCAAATCTCGGAATCTTTACCTATCTCACCCAGGGGCACTTAAACACAAGAACCAGATGCCCAAGGTACTGTGACATCATTTTCTTCAAAACAAGTAGCTCTCACACAAGAACCAACTACTCATTCAGTAGCTGTCACGCAAGAACCAGCTATAGTTGCCACACAAGAACCAACTACAGCTGAAACACAAGAACCAACTACAGCTGAAACACAAGAACCAACTACTAATGTACAAGAACTAGATGCCCAGGATGCTACACATCACGTAGCTATTACACAAGAACTAGCTACTCATTTAGTAGCTCCTACACAAGAACCAGTTACTGAGACTGTGACTGTTACACAAAGCCCAGTCACCATGGCTTCCCTCTTACAAGAAAATGAGTTTTTAAAATCAGAACTGGAAGCCTATGACAAGGAGCTTAATTTTTAAACCCTAGCTCACGCAGAATTCATGGCAGAGAAAAACAAAGAAAATGATCAGTATAAAGAATACATGTGCAGCCAATGTGGGAATATTTATCATCAAGCGGGATATAAAGTAGTTCAAGTCCCAATGCCGGGAGCATCTACGTCTTCTGCAGTCAAAGAGGAATTCCCTACTGTTACACAAGAACCAGTAGGGCCTTCAAAAATTCCAGAAAAGGAACCTAATTTGCAAGTACCCTGCCCTACTGTAACTGTTAAATCTGAAATTTTTGTTTCTTCTACTTAGACTATACCTCAGCCCACCACTTGCAATGCTGAAACACAAACTGAACCATGGCATGAGTTGGAAATAATGAACAAGTGGAGGAAAGAGTATGCCATTTCGCAAGAAAAAATCTTGCAGGAGCATAAATCACTTTGGCAGAACCACATATACTCAAACCGAGAGGCTTTGGAGCAAACACTCCAACAATCACGCACTCACAAGAAGAAGAATAAAGAGTTAAAAAGCAAATTTTTCCTGATGTTTGATTTCGTACAAAAACTATTGGCTGCTAGAAAAACATATTTGAATTTCTCTCTTTTCCTTGCAGAACACCTTGCATTCTTTCAGATAAAAGCAATCAAAGATGGAAGATCCCATAAGGTGTTTAAATATGAATATTTTGTGAAAACTTTTGCAGAGGCCTATACTAGTGACCAACATTTATTGTGTGAATTATACCTTCATAATGAAGCCATTCCTGAGGACAGAAGTTGTAATCTTAATCCTCTTGTTGGTGACATCCAGATTCGGGCATTTGCCTCCTTCCTTGCCAACCAGATTACGTGGCAGACTGCTTTTCTAGCGGCCAGGCATAATGAACATAACCGTCTCCTTTGGATACGTCCAGAACCACAGAATCCTGTCACCTTTGTTGTAGAATACTATCAATTTTTGAAGAAACCAGGGATGATTCAACACATGCGGCAACTATAGGCAACAGTACTCCAGGACTGCCAACACTTTATTAAGGCCAAAGAAACTGCTGCCTTAAGAGAAAATAACATGTTTTGTCAACAATATTCTAAGGAAAATCAGGAGTATAATCCTTTCAGTCCTACTAATCTTGAAACAACAATCTCGAGGGTACCAGACTACATCAAGTGTGTTCAGCAATATGCTAAAAAATGGATAGGGTATCACTTTAATTTTCCTATTCTGTGGATGCCAACAGAGGAATATCATGCTCATCATAGGTTGGCCAAAAAGGATGAAGCAGTAGCTTGGCAAAAGCTAAAAAATGTGCAAGGGTTCAGAACTTCAACAAATAGTACCTTCTATAGCTACTGCATAAGTAACTTGCACGCCAAGAGCCAGTATCCAAATTCTGATTCAGATTAAAGTTGCCTAAGGAAATGCAACCTTTTTAGTTGGGGGGGATGTTAGGACCCTGTAATGTACCTTTTTTATCATACAATTTGCTATCATTCCATCCTTTTCTAGTCAATATTTAAAGTATATATTATCACTTTAATCTATTTTTCCAAAGGTATATAACATTTCTTCTCTTTACTATATGTTTAACTTGTTTTACATGTAATTTTACACTATTTTCATACTTAGCCATTAATCATAAATATATAGTTGCTAAAACAGTTTGAAGACTGCAGTTAATTCATCATTGCTGTCTGAAGACCGCATTGCTGAAACAGTCCAAACAGTACGCAAATCCCGTTGCTGAAACAACCCATGATTTGCGTTGCTGAAACATTATTTCAGGTACGACAGCAATAAGAAAGGATAATTAAGGGAGATGTTACACTGGCCACAACAACTGCACCTCAAAGCTAGCACCATCATAACCATTGTAACAACATCTTTGCTATGGAAGAACAGAATATCCTATTCCAGCATAGAACATCAGATCATGTTAAGAATAGGATTTGTATGATGTAATCAAATGTGTAATAGATGTCTCCTCTTTAAATAGAGGAGACATCAACATTAAAGAACATTACAGATAACGGGAAGTTTAGCTGAAAGGGAATTACAGAGAAGGAACATGGATTATTTTTGTAATATGTTACATTTGACAGATGAATAAAAGATTTTTCTGAGCATTTCTTCTTAATCCCTTTCCTCACAAGATTCACCCATTAATTTATGTAGTGTGTTAATTGTTATTTTCCTTTACGCCTTGTTAAAACTATGTTTTGATGAAATCATTTATGCATTATTGAAACTCTGTTATCTATTGCTAAAACTCTGTTTCCATTGATTTTCACATTGTTTTTATGTAATTCATTCCTAGGTAATCGTTGATTAATTCAATTGGTAATCTTGTTTACAGAATGAGTTTGTGAAAGCATGGTAGTCAGAAACATGTGCTAAAGATTCTTATTTGGGGAATAGGGTCCTGTTCTCTGTTATAGCATAATTGGTCTTTTCTTCTGCAGATTGGTTTCTTTTCCTAGATTGTTGTTTTCTTAATGTAATCTAGGATTCTTCTGATAATTGTCTGCAATAGAAAGATTTCTTTTGCTGTAACTCAAAGTAAAACTTCAGTTTGTTTGAAGCAAGCTGTAATTAGTGTGATTTTTACTACAACCTTTCATTTCTTTTGAGATTGAGCATATATTGTGTGTGATTGTCTTTGAAATAAACATACTTCCGTGTGTTGACAATTTATGTAGCACTTGATTGTTTAAATTAATAAACAATTAAAGTGACCAACAGGGTCCATTGATCCATCTATAATGCTAACATTATAACACTTTTATATAATCACTAATAAGCAAACATAGAAGTCACAATTAAAATGATTAACCACAAAACATATATATATATATATATATATATATATATATATATATATGGGGTTCTTCTCAATGACCACCACATTTTCACTCTAATTTAGTTTTTAACAATTCAATATATAAATATACATAGAATGAGAACATGTGTGTATCAATGTGGAATAAACACATGAACATAGGTAATTGGTCATTTTTTACTATTATTAACATATGGTGTTGGTGAGGCTATAACAAAGCCCTCTTTGTTTCCTTCCCTCCATATTTTTTAGTGATCACAAATTTGTTTTATTTTTCATTTTAAATTTCCCTCTACACATTTAAATTTATTTTCCATTTTAAATTTACCTCTACACATTTACTTATTTGGTGGGAGCTTCAACATTCCATAGTTTTAATGTATTTTTGGACTATCATTGTTTCATTGGAGAATAAGTAGCTATCTGGACTTTGTCCTACTCGAGGCTAAGGTGAAGCTTATCATCCAAAATGTTGACTTCATTTATTACGTTTCAAATCTAGTGTCATTATTTTGAATGTAGTACAACGCTCTTTAATGGTCTTTAATGTGTGGTGTTAAAATTTAAAGGCAAAGACCTCTTTGAGTCTATGTGCAATATTAAAATTTAGAAACCAAAAAATCCTCTAAATTCATAAGTAATCTTAAAATTTAAATAAATAGATTACATTCCCTTTTGTATGAATCCATCTATAATAATAAATTTATAACAATTTTATCCAACATAAAATATAGTTTAAAATAAAAAATATTTGTACAAGAGGGATAAGAAAGAGAGTTCAAACAAATGGGTTTAAGAATCAATAAGTATCAATAAGAATTTGTTCCTTCATCATGTCTAATATTTTAATGTTGGGCCTGCTAAAATAATTTGTTCTTTTTTGTTTTCCAATATAATCTAATGTTGGTTGTGCTAAAATAATTTGTTCATTTTTTTTTACAGTCTAGTATTTGAATGTTGAGTGGGCTTAAATAATGGTTTTAATTTTGTTTTACAGTCTAATATTTTAATTTTGGGCACGCTTTTTTTTACATTCTAATAAATTTTAATGTTGAGTGCGTTTTTTT